>CAUYRH010035093.1:0-24176 GCA_963574655.1 Perodicticus potto | reverse complement strand
TTAACATAGTGTTGGAAGTCCTAGCCATCAAAATCAGGCAAGAGAGGGCATGAGGCGGGATCTCTACCCTGGAAGTGAGAACAATGTAACCTAAATATTGTATCCTCATATTAATTTGAATAAAATTAAAAAAAGAAAATACCAAGGTGAGTAATGCACATCTCCTGCCTTCACAGAGGGCTCAGACAGACAGGTGGAGGGATCAGATACAGGGAACAGCCCAGTGGAGTTGGTTATAATCAGGGCACAAACTCAGCTCTGCTGGAGCATTCTGTCTGAGACATCGTTAGGCATGGGAGGCTGCAACCTTCCCCAGGGGCTTTACCTGCAGGGAAATGGATGGGCAGAGAACAGAATAGAAAGTTGGATGCCTTACACCCCAGAACCAGGTTAGGTTCCCTGAGTGTAAGGCTGCCTAAGTGCCCAGCACTTCACCTTCTGTCATTTTGCCGGGGTCTGACTCCTTCCCCAGATGGACACTCAAGGAGTGTTCCATGAGGAGGCCATGCCAGCCATTGTGTCTGCAGAGTCAAGAGTCAAGTCAGGGTCCAGGATACAGAGTTCAATAAACATCTGAGCAATGAACCACACAAAAAAGCATCAACATGAAGAACTTTTTGTAAGGAATCAAGATTAAAAGAAATCGACAAAACCACAAATGCTGTATTTCTCTAAGTTGGGGCTCCAGTATGGTGTGTTATCACTAGAACTTTTGAAGGACAGGACAGGGAAAAAATATTGCTCACTTCTGGGCCAGACCAGATCATAATTTATCAGTGTATCTCCCAGCGAAACCACACTCATCTTCAGCATGGCTTCCTAACCCTCTTTCCCAAGGCCCCTATTTTCCTTGGGAAGGGTCTCAAAAGCAATGGCACTCTACGTCATTCAGTGACCTTACTTTCAATGTCTCAACAAGTCTGAGGTAGGACAGAACTGACACTTTGCCCTCTGTCACCCACAGTTAGCAGGGGACCAGTTTTGCCCCATGGGGTCACCCCAACAACACACTCCCCTGCCCTGATCAGGCCCCCACTTGTGATGTCCTAACAGAACACATTTCTCCCCTGCATTTGTAACGCTGACATCTGAAGAGATGTTCCAGCCTCTGTGGGTGCGATGACCTGCGAGGAAGACGCGTCTCCACTGCACAGGCTCCTCCTTCGAACACCGGCTTTACCAGGTGAGCCAGCTCTTCTGAAGTCCTACCCCTTCTGCACCTCTGTGCACTTAACTTTTCTATTGTAGAAGTTCAATTCTTCTCAGAGACCCTGGATCGACGAATGGGAGTATGTCGAGTCCTCACAGGAATCCTAGGCTGCTGAGAGAGGTGAGCTGAGGACTCTGCACTGAGGTGGGTGGAAAGCAGGGAAGCACTGACCCATCGCTTATGGTTCCCGAGCCACGCAGGACAGGGCATCAAATGACTTTGAAAGTTCTTTCCCATAGCAGGGTTCCATTTGTCTAAACGGAAGGTGCCAAGTGAATAGTGCTCACTCACTCATTCAACGAACGTTGACTGAGCACCTCTCC
This sequence comes from Perodicticus potto, assembly GCA_963574655.1. Classification (NCBI taxonomy): domain Eukaryota; kingdom Metazoa; phylum Chordata; class Mammalia; order Primates; family Lorisidae; genus Perodicticus; species Perodicticus potto. The sequence continues at coordinate 22,643 of CAUYRH010035093.1, read as the reverse complement.
TAAGCTGTGCTCCTTGGGAGGCTCTCGGGATACAATGGAGAATAAGAAAAGTAAGAGATCTGTCCTCAGGGACTGACAGTCTAGTGCGGCGACAGACGTTCAGCAAATAATCATAAATAACTGTAAAGTCACAACCGCAGTGGGTGCCATGGAGGGCAGTTGGTGGTGCCCTGTAAGCCAGTGAGCAGGGGTTTGACCTGCTCTGAAAGGTCCAGGAGGCTTCCTGAGAAATTGCCTCGGCTATCAAAATACCGGGCCCTTCACTCACGTGAGCTACAGAATGCAAATATTTGTATTTATATTTCAAAAGTCACAAAATCACTAATATCTCTGCTGAGAAATTCTATAAAGGAACCAAGGCAAGCATTCCCAGCAAGGGGCGTAGCAGGTGGAAGGAAACTCCCTCTACAAATAGTGAGACCAGGAATTCAATTAAAGAAGCCCAGCTGCACTTACTTATTCACAACAGTGGAAATCCACGGCTGAGCAGCCTAGTTTTTTAAATGTTGATCTCAGAAATATTACTCAATAATTTTTTCTTTCTTCAGAGAAAGAAAGAACTTGTGGGCTATTCTCATGATACATTCTCTACTTGGACATAAAATATATCAAAGGGAAGATAAAACCATGGTTGGCACTAGGTTAAATCACATCGTAAATGTTAGCAAGGAATAGTCTAAAGTCTAATGCTCTGGGGTTCAAAGAAATCAATTCCACAAATAGAACACAGGGGACTTTGCTCGGCAAATGCTTCCAGGTAAAAACTTTAAGGGTTTAATTATCTACAACTTTACGTAAACAATATTATGAAATGCCCTAAAAGCTAACACAGTGAAAGTTACATAAAGAAGAGTGCAGTGCCCAGCCCACTGGAACACTAACGCTCCTGCTCGTCAGGTGCCAGGCCAACCCCAGCCTGGGGGCTCAGTTCCAGCCACCACTTTCCGCGGGGGCACTGGTGAACCTCAAAGCCAGCCTGGAGCTGGCTCTAGGAACAATGTAAGATGAAGAGCCACCGGGAGAAGCAGGGACGGAGCCGGGAGAGAAAGGGCCTGAGGGCTGCTGTGAGCACTGGAAGGCAGTGTGTAAGACAGGAGTGGCCCGAGCAGTCCTGTCATCGGGCCTCTTCCCAGCCAGTCAGCACCTGGGGCTCCTGTTCACTCCCACACAGGTCTGTGGGACAAGGTGTTACTGTATGTATTTTTAAAAATATATATCATGGGCTTGGCACCTGTGGTTCAATAGGCTAAGGCGCCAGCCACGTACACCTGAGCTGGCGAGTTCCAATACAGCCTGGGCCGCCAAGCAACCAAAAAACAGCTGGGTGTTGTGGCGGGTGCTTGTAGTCCCAGCTACTTGGGAGGCGGAGGCAGGAGAATCACCTGAGCCCAGGAATTGGAGGTTGCTGTGAGCTGTGATGCCACAGCACTCTACCCAGGGTGACAGCTTGAGGCTCTGTCTCAAAAAAAAAAAAAAAAAAAAAAAATATATATATATATATATTTATATATATATATATATATCATGGTTAACTATGTTTGGGGAAACCTTTACTGACAGGATTCCTTAGTGTAGAATGTCTCAGAATCTTTAAATGTTAGTGTCATTGTGAACACCCCAGATAAAGAGGTTGCTCCAGGTGTCCCAGAGCCCTGTCGTGGAACTAGTTACGCTTCTGCGTAGCCACACGCTCGGGGACCCATGCGCAGCACTGACACAGGCTCGGGAGGCACGGTGCCTGCCCTCAAAGACACCCCATCTGTGACGTGAGGAAGGCTGATGCTAAGCCTGGGCTAGACGACACCGGGTGGGGGAGCTCAGAGGGGAAACCACCTTGCAGCTCACTGGGCATCTGTGGAGCGTCCCTCGGACGGAGGTGCCACCTACACCGAGTGACGTCGGAAAGGACTGAGCAGTGTGGCCTGGTGATCGCTAGTCCCAGACTCGAGCTTTGGGACACGGCCTGCCTTCACTGTGGGCATCGCTCAGACCCAAGACTCCTGTATCCTTAATACCTTCCAATTTCAGCAAATCAATTTATTGCCAAAAAACACTGCCACTCTCTCAAGGATATTAAGTTGCTTTAGAACTCAGTAAATCTGGGCCTCATTTACCGGCTCGTTCTGCTCACCTTACCTCCAGGCTCGCAGGAAAGCAACGGGGCCCGTACTTTGTTCTGCGTAACTCGGCCGGGACTGTGCTCACCCGCAAGGCTGAGGGGATGCTTGGTTCTGAGCTTTTCTTTGCTAAGGGGTGAGAGTAGAGTTCTGAAGGGCCAAGAAAATCAGTCCTTTTACTTCAGAACATTAGGTTGAGAGAATAGAAGAAGAGAAGTGGACACTTAAGGACCTGGCAATCTGGCTGGAAGCCGAGACATGGGAACGAGCCACACCTCTGAACAGGTGTGTAGAAAAGAGCGTGATGTCGGCAGGATGAAGTTGCAGGAGTTCAGGGCAGTGTGTGCAGAGTGCAGAGACCGCCCCCGAGTCGGTCTAAGGAGACGGCGCTCCCCTCTTCCCCGCCCGACAATCACACACGCACCCTCGTACAACATAATCTGACTTCTCCATCACCCAGCAAGTTAGTTCCGCCTTCCTGGTCTTCCTTCATTTAACCTTGAAAATCATAAATTGTTGCTACAGAAACCTTGGACCTATGAAAAAGAAAGATTTAATACTGTGTTGAAATCCTCTCTTAAACAAAAACAAAAATGCACTCCCTCCATCCCATGTCTTCCCAGAAATAAAAACATTTATAAAGGTTTCCTTGACCCCTGAGGGAAGAAAAATGTTTATCACTGTTTAATCCCCACAGACCCATGTGCCACCAGGGAGGCCCCCAAACTTCCTGTATCCATAGCTGTGATTCTCTGAAAATAGGAGAGCGCTCCTGGCTGAACGTGCTGTTCAGATGCGTGCCCTTCATCAGGATCGGAAGTAACTGTGTCTTGATTTAGGACCACCAGCCACTGTTGCTATTTCAGTGCTACCTCAGCAGGCTAAGCTTTCCCTGAAAAGTGGACTTACCGGTCCCGAAGCTCTCCTCCCCACAAAGGGACAGTTTGCTTGCATCCATCAAATTCCCAAAAAACTTCCAGCCAGTTGGGGTCTCATACAAAGCGATCTTTGTAGCATTAGCCACCCTTCAAAGGCATGAAATCAAAGTTACATCACGGCAGGACTGTTAGCGTAGCCATGTAGGATGGAAAAGAGCAACGTTATTGTGATCAAGGGTCCCATTTAGCACAGCTCAAAGGTGCACATCATTCTAAGACTGGTAGAAAATCATAAGAGAAAACCTTGTGACAATGGGCTATTCTCTGTGGATTCAGAGCAGGGGAAGAAGAGGAAGAAAGAATTAATTCAGAACACTAAGATTAATATTTCAGGAGAAACAACAGTAGTAAAATATGCAGGGCTGTTTTTTAGGCTATTTAAACCCATGTTTCTATTTTTTCTGCAAAAAAAAAGAAAAATTATCCAGGTATCAAAGCGCACACTTATAGTCCCAGCTACTTGGGATACTGAAGCCAGAGAATCACTCAAGCCCAGGAGTTTGAGGTCGCAGTGAGCTACGATGATGCCCCTGCACTCTAGCTGGGGGACAGAGATGTCTCAAAATAACTTAACTAAATAAAATAAAATGGGGTTGTACACACCATTTACTTCATGGGGTTGGTCTAAGAATTAAATGAGTTAAAACATAAAGGATTTGGTGTCTAGGAAAAGGTAACGTTCAATGAATACTAGTGTTTCTGTAAGAGCCTAGACATAGAAGTCTACTCTCTTCCCTGGCCTGACCTTTTACTTATTAATTCATTTATTCTTTCAGCAAACATTTTCTGTGCATCTGACATATTCTAATTAGGGTCTTCCCTAGTCCTCATCTGTCATTTATTACTTTTATTTTTTAATTTTTTAGATGTGATCTCGGAAGCCACCTTACAGCTTTTGCAGAATATTTATTTGTTTACATAATAAACAAATACACCAACAAGGAAATCTGAGATACCAACTCTTTATCGCCACTGATTTCTATCTCATAAAAACTGAATGTAAGTTTTTTTCGAACCTATTTGAACTTTCTGTTTAGATTTTGCACAATTGAACATTCAGTGTGTTCGTGTGCCTGGGTGATCTAAATGTGCTGAAACTCAAAAATCACTTCAGTCTGTTCTTTCACCCAAACCCTGAGCATACTGTAAAGGAAAGTGGTCCTCCAGAATGACGTCTCAAGGACCTGGAAGTACTACCCATTCATTTACTCATTAACATTCACTCATTTTTTAAAAATGCTGTGTGTGGGGCGGCGCCTGTGGCTCAAAGGAGTAGGGTGCCGGCCTCATATGCTGGAGGTGGTGGGTTCAAACCCAGCCCCGGCCAAAAACTGCAAAAAAAATATAATGCTGTGTGTATTATGTGCCAGGGACACCATGGTGGTCAGGCAGCATCTAGGGTGGTGAATAAGGAAACCTTCTCTGTGGATGGGCACAGTCCAGTGGGGCAGCCGGTCGAGCAAACAGGCAACTAGAACATTGTGTGGTACATACCAAGGGTTCGGGGGTGCAGGGTGCTGTGGGGCACGGGGGGAAGCATCTGGTCCAGAAAGGAGCTCACCCTTCCCCCATACAAGAACCACTCAGCACACACCAGGTACCAGTGTCTGTGCTGAAAGGGAAGGACGCGTGCCAGACACAGTGGGGCATGGGGGGGAGGACCAGGACAGCCCGAGACAGGAGGGCCAAGGGTAAGGTGAGACCTACCGGTCCAGGGCACCACTTGTGGGCATGCTTCGAGCAAAGCCATGGACCCCTGTCTGCTGGAAATATGGAATGCTGAAGATGTTGGCAGCAATGACAGCCACAGAGTCTGAGGGGTTCACAAAGAACCCATGCTTGCCCAGAATCATGTTCCGATCCTAGAGGGGAAAGAAGATTCAAAAGAAGACTTTTAATCAAACTATGAGAAACTAAACCACCTTCCATGGGAGTTTCATAAAATTTAAAACTGACACATTTACTTGCATTGCCAGGTTTTTAACTCTGGATTTTATTTTTAATGGGTCTACACAGTACCATCAGGCCAAAGAGTTAAAACCATTTCCAACCAGAGTGCAAAGACCTTGGGAGCTAGCGCTGGGCTCCCAGACCCTTCCCACACTCTGGAACCAGGGGAGGGGGAACGTGGTGACAGAGAAAATGCTGGTGTTCACACAGTTTGGTGGGTCCACCAGGCATCCTTTGGAGGAACAAAGGCAGATTTCTTCAAGGAAAGCCTCCAGAATCACGGGGTGCCAGACTCCACAGGACACACTGCCACCTTCACTGGTGCCAGTGCCTGGCACACAGCCAGGATTGCAGAGGGAGGTCTCCCAGCATATGCACTGCAAAATACTGTCCGCTAGGAATCCTTTAATTTCCCAAAATTTTGATTAGGGAAAAATTATTTTTCAGGAAATAGTGGATCCTAGCTGATGGCAAAAATCAGCAACAAAAATGTTTTTTCAACTAAATAAACGTGTACAGTGCCTACAGTCTGTGAGACGTCGGGGGATACAAACCTCAGACACATCCCTTCCTTGGCTGTTACCTATGAGGCCTGATAATTAAGTTCGTGAACTCGTTCTCGAAAAAGTACTACACGCCTCTTGCTGAATATTAGTACAGTCACCTTCGAAGCACTCCCCTCGGGAAGCTGTGTCCTGATGCCAGCGCCCAGTCTACCCTTCAAAGCGATTTTGGAAGTCTTTCCGGAATGACCATCAGAGCTATTGGCATACAAGGTCTGACAATTAAGTCTGAGAACTTACCATTGTGTGCTTACATTGGCAGCACTGTACAAAAAACAGGTTTCATAACCCTGGAAATATCAGGGTCTCACAGCTGTCTTCATGATGATGTGCGGCGGCATCTTGCTGAGTGATTATTATTGTTGGTGCATGTTTTTATGAGCTGTATGACAACAGCGCTGATGGTCATTCCAGAAAAAGACTTCCAAAATGGCCTTGAAGCAGTGAGGCCAACTGGGCGCTGGCCTCAGTGCAGAGTTTCCCAAGGGGAGAACCTCTGCAGTGGTTCTCAACCTTCCTAATGCTGCAACCCTTTAATACAGTTCTTGTGGGTCGCGACCCACAGGTTGAGAACCGCTGCTTTAAGGCGACCTAGGTATATTCAGCAGTGAGGTGTATAGGACTTTTTCTAGGATAAGTTCAAACTCAATTGTCAGACCTCATAGTCACCAATGTAAATAAAACAGCTTGTTTATAAAAATTTAATTGTAGAAGAGCAGAGAGAGGGAAGGAGTGAGGGGGTTGGGTCTTGGTGTGTGCCACACCTTTTGGGGGCAAGACACGATTGTAAGAGGGTCTTTACCTAACAAATGCAATCAGAGTAACCCGGTTTCTTGTACCCTCAGTGAATCCCCAACAATAAATTAAAAAAAGAATTTAATTGTAGAGAAGGAATAAAATGTTAATTCTTTCACTATTATCTTCATATAGAATACAAAATTACAGTTACGACATTCGGCTAATCCAAATGAATGAATGAGACCAAAATCTTTTCCAGAGATTAAACAAGTAGCCAGCTGCCGGCTGAGAGCAGAAACCTGTTTTTTTTTGCCCTGGATAGAGTGCAGTGGCATCACAGCTCACAGCAACCTCCAATTCCTGGGCTCAAACGAGTCTCCTGCCTCCGCCTCCCAAGTAGCTGGGACTACAGGCACCCGCCACAATGCCCGGCCATTTTTTGGTTGCAGCTGTCATTGTTGTTTGGTGGGCTTGGGCTGGATTTGAACCCACCAGCTCAGGTGTACGTGGCTGGCGCCTTAGCCACTTGAGCCACAGGCGCCGAGGCCAGAAACCTGTTTTTAGGACAGGTATCTAGAACCCAACAGCTCAGGAACTACCCATCCTTACATCATGCCTGCCCCTCCTGGCAGATGTGGATAGCTGAAATCAAACCCATGGTGACATTCTAGTGACTCTTATTTCTGTTCCTGATAGTCTTTTAACAACTTAGTTCTGACCTTGGGTACAAGGAAGGACCTCTGACAGTCACTCCCAGGGCCTGGTACCAGCAGCCTGCGTTTCTCCCTATCTGCAAGATCAGGTGGCCTGCATCAGAGCTCACTAAAATGCACCTGTACGCACCCCATCTCCATCAAAGGCAGCCCCAAAATCGTGCTCTCCTGACTTCATGGTCTCCACCAGGTCGGCTGCGTAGGTGAGGTTGGGGTCAGGGTGGTGGCCTCCGAAGTCCTCCAGAGGGGTGCAGTTCACCGCCGAGTTTGCAGGGGCGCCAAGCTCTTCACAGAGGATTTTCTTTACATACGGCCCCACAACTATAGAAAGCACAAAATAAAAGTATGCAGAGAATCACAAAATAAACTTCCTACAGTCTGTGAGATTGAGGGGTGAGGTCTGTGTGGCCGGGGAGCAGAGAAGCCCTAGCGACAGTGAGAACACACACCGAAGTCGGGGGCTGGGAGAGCAAAGTCTGCTGGGGAACAAGGCTGCACAGACGGGAAGAGGCTGGAGAAGACGGGGCCTCCAAGGGAGGAGGGAGGACAGGGCAAGGAGCTGTTGCTACATCCCCACGGCACACCTGTGCCATCTTCTTATTCCTTTCTCAGAAGTACCCAGAAGGTGGGCTCACTCAAGGGTTTAAGAGCCTGGACTCTGCAATCAAAGAGCCTCAGTTCTCTGCCAATCACTGCTTGTACAATCTGGGGAAAGTTATTTAATCCTTCTGTGCCTCAGTCTCTCTGACTTGCAAAATGGAGACCATAACCTATCGGGGTTGATGTGAGGATTAGATGAGTTCTAGATAAGAAGCATGACGAGGGGGCTGGGCCAGCAGCTCGGCCTGGAATCCCAGCGCTCTGGGAGGCCGACGCGGGTGGATTGCTTGAGCTCATGGTTTGAGACCAGCCTGAGCAAAAATCAAGATCCCGTCTGCATTAAAAATAGAAAAACTGAGGCAAGAGGATCGCTTGAGTCCAAGAGTTGGAGGTTGCTGTGAGCCATGATGACATCGCTCTACACAGGGCGACAGCTTGAGACTATCTCAAAAAAAGAAGCATGACAGTGTCACTTGGCCCACGTGTTTTAATGTTTACATTATAACTTCCAACTTGGAGATGATAATGCTGGTGTTCTGAGATGAAGATATTTGCCCAAACTTACACAGCTAGTAGGAGTGGGGGCCTGGGATTCAGAGCGCTTCTATCTGATCAACTGGTCAAAACAATACAAACCAAAATCCACAACAATAACAAGTGACAGGATAAACCAGTGCTGAATGTTTACAAGGACATTTTGTGTACCAAGAGGGGTCATCTCTAAGATGCCCAGAATGAGCTCCCTTCAGGGAAGGTTCTGACCCGGGCACAGTCTATGCAGTCGGACACTGCCGACGCACCTCCCCCCAGGCCCACATTAACCAGGTTACTGACACCCCACAGAGAGAGATCGGGCAGCCAGGGCTGGGAGGGGCACAGAATTGGAGGCAACTGCAAGACCTACGAATAGAACCGTTTCCTGACCAGCGTCTCTCAGCCAGTACCCTGTACAAGCCGCATTCTCCAGCCCGCCCAGGCTCACCTCGTCCTCCTCATATGGCCTCTATTTTTAAACCTTTGTATCTTTGTTACGGCCACTGCCTCCACTGGGGATAATTGTTGTTTAATTTCTCTAACCCTAGGTCTTTCTTTCATAAAAGCCAAGTTTTATGAAAAACTGCCACTTCTTCCAGGAAACCATTCTTAATACTTCTAGTCAAATGATGGACCCCAAGGAAACCAGCTGAGACTCTCTCCTTTTCTTGGCCTGGCAATGGTTGGTGTTTATCTACCTCTGTTCCTACATGTTCCCAGTGTTCCTCAAACTCTTACAAGAAGTCATCCACCAACTCCCTGCTATTCTCAAGCACACAAGTGGCAGGTTCTCAATACATATCTGCTGAACGATTTATGACGACAGAACTGCTTTGTCTGAATAAGGATCTGGGGACTCCAAGGGCAGCCAGGATCCAAGGGGAAAAGCTCTAGGAAAGGAAAATTTCAGCCCATTAGATTTTCCAGCTGCAGTTTGTAGTGTAACAGGAGGCCCCAGACAGCACTGGGAGGGTTCAAGTGCCAGGCAGACACGTGTGGATTCCCACACAACAGAGAGTCCTTGCCACTCAAAGTTTCTAAACTTCTCAATTACAGACACATAGACCAGGGGTGTCCAACCCGTTTTTCCCCCCTCTGCCACAAAATGAAAGAATAAGAGTTGTCTTGGGCCACACATTAAATACATAAACACTAAGAAGCTCATGAGCAAAACAAAAGAGTCCGTGTATACTTTTTGTGATATCTGACCCTGCAGAGAAGCAAAACAGTCCTCAAAAACTCATCATGAAGCCCACAGGCCAGGCACAGGCTGACACCCTGAGCGCTGAGGAAGCCTCCAGGTCCCAGGTCACGGCGAGGGCTGCCGTCTCCAGACCAGAAGGGAGCAAAGTAAGCCGACGGCCCGCACGCGGTTCCTGAATTTAATGCTCAGCTGCCCCAGCAAGGAGCCAGCGAGGGCAGTGAGTTGGGCTCAGGGGGCAGGACGGTGTTCACCACATGCAGCAAACACACTTTGCCTCATGGGTGTGCAGGAAGAGTGTACAGAGTCTCTGGGGAGACGGAGTGTCCGGACAACAGTTGCGCGTCACCCAAGACCTGACACTTGATGTGGAAACCCTGACCTTCACACTGGCTTACCGCGAGGAATGTCGCTGCTATTTTTGCGGCACACAATTAGATTTGAGTCTGTGTGAATTCTGCTCTGAAAAGGCTGCAGAGTAACTGTGTCCAACACAGTCAGAGAGGCGTGAGCAGAGGCTTGTTAGGCAACGTGACACACAGCAGGGCCCCTTCCCGCCCCGGCGGGCTCCTACCTCCATGCATGGCGTCTATGCGGATCTTGAGCCGGTTTGGACCAGAAAGTAGTTCTTTCAGTGCATTGAAGTCAAAGATGTTTCTCAGCATCGCAGCATAAGCTTCCACCGAATCCACAATTTCCACTGTGAGAACAAGTAATGTCAAGGCAGGGAAGGACTGAACACATTTAGAAATTGCTGAAGTGATCACACTGCTGTCAAGCTGCCATGGCTGTTTTAAAAGGACAGTTACTGAGCAGCTCGGTATACCAGGATGGTTAAAGACCTTACTCCATTCCAATAACCTTCCTGACAGGTAAGTGTTGTTAGTCTTACTGTACAGGTGAGGAAGCTTATGGCCTGAAAGGCTGAGAGCCTGCCCACGCAGAGGAGAGACTGTATGCTATTTCCTCTACCCCAGGAGTGTCTGTGAGATGCATCAAAGTGACATTTCATCTTTACTACAATGAGTTGTCAGCAGCAATGGGTAGGTTCAAACAAACAAAAAAAATGCCCTGTGAGGTTGCAGTCCAGAGGAAAGAACGCATGTCAGGGCAAAGTCAAAACACGAGTCCCCAGGCTCGGCATCTCTGGCTCAAGCGGTTAAGGCACCAGACATATACACCTGAGCTGGCAGGTTTGAATCCAGCCCAGGCCCACCAAACAACAATGACAACTGCAACTAAAAAATAGCTGGGTGTTGTGGCAGGCGCCTGTAGTCCCAGCTACTTGGGAGGTGGAGGCAGGAGAATCACTTGAGCCCAGGAGTTGGAGGTTGCTGTGAGCTGTGATGCCACTGCACTCTACCCAGGGCGACAGCTTGAGGCTCTGTCTCAAAACAAAACAAAACAAAACAAAACATGAGTCCCTCACCAACCATTTCATCCTCTGTTGGTTAGTAGAATAACTGTATAATGCTTATTCCATCAATTATTATAATACCTTGGCATTTAACAACAAAATATTAACCACAGCTGCCTATATAGGACATTTCAATTTAGCTCCCCCAAATGGTTTGACTGATTTTACTGAAATGGGGAGGGAGGGAAATCCAGGCTTGGGCGTCATTCACACCTGAGTCTGAATCCTAACTTTACCCTCAGTGACTGTGACCTGAGTGCGTCTCTGAAGCTGTCTCAGCCTTTTCTCTCCATCTGTAAGTGGGGCAGGGCTGCCCACACAGGTGCACTGCAAGATTGATACGGGACAGCGGCTCTAAAGAGTTGGCACAGACAAGAGGTAACAATAGCCAGCAGTGAGCGTGACCTCAGGGCCACTTGGGGTGCAGGTGTGGAAACTGAGGCCGGGAGACCTGGCAGCAACTCTCCCAGCGTCCCGCCGCTGTCACTGCCAGGCCCAGAGAGCCGGGTTGCTAGATTCCCAAACCCAACTCCAGCCCGGTTAAGTGACTAATGCTGGCACAGCTCAGGGGCCACGACCTCTCCAAAGCTGAAGACCCACTTTGTTAGCTCCTTGGGAACAGCAGAGGGCAGGTGGAGCCGGGAAGCCAACATGCCTGTGAAGGGCTTGAACTTATTCTCCAGGTCAAACTGTTGCCTCCCCAGAACACCAAGATCGACTTTCAGGTCAGGGCAGATCGCATATTCTTCAATCGTCTTGCTGATCTGGAAAATTTTATCAGTGATTGCTTCTGGGGCAGGACCTGAAAATCACAGGGCAAACAGTGGGTCATTTTGTTCTGCACAGGTGAGAATACGAAGAATCCAACATTCGTCGACTCCTCGTCACCAGCACGTCTGCCGTCTCATCTTTCAGCCTGCAAAGCTCCAGGATGTCCCCTAACAGAAATACGCTAGTGAGGACTTGCGCCTGGGTCTCCACACCCAGAATGGGCATCACTCCACTGTCACCACAGTGAGGGGCTGAAGTAAAGGGAAGAGCCCCCGCCGAGGGCCGGACTGGAACTCCGGCCTCCAGGGCTCCGAGTGCTGGCGTGTCCTGCTGAAATAAAACCGCCACTCCTCAAAATGACAGCAAACTCACCTCCATTAGAAATATTGAACTTGATTCCAAAATCGCCATTGGGCCCGCCTGGGTTGTGGCTGGCTGTCAGGATGATCCCACCAAGGGCTTTGATCTTTCTGATGATGCAGGACACAGCTGGGGTGGAGAGGATTCCATTCTGCCCGATGACTAAGCGGCCAATCTAGCAGAAGAAATCAGAGCCCCTAGTTTAATGTTAGAAAATGTAGAGCCACCGCACAGCCACACCAGAGCCCCATGATGGACCCAGGGACCAAACCCATAACTGACCCATGGATGACCACTCCTTAAGGCGACCCAATTTCCACAGACCAGACAGGCTCCACCACATAAGCGTGTCAGTACAGTGGACCCAGTGACCACCTCTGGGTGTGACCGATTTGTTTCAGCACCTTTGGGTCAATTTACAGAGGTTCTACCATATTCTACTGGATGAGAAAAGATTTTCTTTAATGAACATTTACAGCTTGAATGTCTCTACCATGTGATCAAGCCACTCCTTCAGAGAGTTTTAGGGACTTTGTCGTTTTAGAAGAATGTTTGTTTCTGGGGTGCTGTAAGGGTCTGGCAAGAAAATATATTCAAAACAGTGTTTTCAGATCAGGTTTACAATTTGGATATATTGAAAGACTGTGAGAAAGCCCAGATTTTTGTCCAATTCAGTTATACTTTCAATCCACGGTGCAAACAGGATATAGCTTTAGTTATTTAAAGGCGTTATACACAAAGAGAAGTAAAATTTTTCATAAGTAAAAAGGGCAAATTTTATATTAAGAATGTCATAAAATCCAGTTTGGCACCCGTAGCTCAGTGAGTAGGGCACCAGGCACATACACCGAAGGTGGTGGGTTAGAGCCCAGACGGGGCCTACAGAACAACAATGACAACTATAATAAAAAATAGTTGGGCATTGTGGCGGGTGCCTGTAGTCCCTGCTACTCGGGAGGCTGAGGCAAGAGAATTGCTTAAGCCCAGGAGTTTAAAGTTGCTATGAGCTGTGACATCACAGCACTCTACCAAGGGGGACATTAATCACACTCTGTCTCCAAAAAAAAAAGAATATCATAAAATCCAACTTTTAGATTTATCTTTCCATTCAAGCTTGGATTTTTCATACAGTGGATTTTCTCAAACCAAGATGCACCTGCCCAAGTCAGGCTGCACCTGTGTTCTTGCCTGGCCCTGAACAAGAATGCCGCGGTCACACCTGAACAAACCAGGCAGAACTGTCTGCGTGAAAGGGGTCCAGGGGGACGTGGGCCGTTCTCCTCACTCCAGCCGTAGCTCACAGATGGGGTTAGCACAGCTCCTAAGCCTCTTTTAGTTAAAATGACGGTAATTTATACCTGTTTCAACGTGACTCAAATTGGAAAATAAGGAAAAAGTTCTGTCAGTTCCTCTGACATGCATGAAGCTATGACTTGCTATACAAAAAAATCTTATAAAATGGGGCATTTTGGGGGGACTCAGCATTGCCACCCTCCATATGTCCCTGAAAACCACCAACCCTCCACTTCCAGCCCCTCCCAGGAAACACGGGGTTGGCTTCAGCCACGTCTGGGCTGTCTTGTCCATCTGCGCATACGTTCTGTGTGGCTGCCCCAATGCACTTGCCACGTCCCGCCTGCCCCAGAAACGGCGATCACAGAGCAGGTGCTGCACGCAGGCTCCTCAGACGAGAGGAACCTGCAGCTGGGGCAGCATCGGCACTGAGGCCGGCTGAGGGGCTGCAGAGCATTTTCACAGCCCACGGCACCTGCGACCCCTTCTCCCAGTGGCTCCACCCAAACTCCACCGCACGCCTGAAGGAGCTGAGCCCACATCACCACAACTCTGGCCGTTCATCCAGAGACAGCCAGTGACCAGCAGGGACAGCTGACAGGGCCAGGTCACACAGCACATCAGTGCCACAGGTGGGAAGGCACTGAAACCTCTCCACTCAATACAGTGGGAGCAGTGACAGCTCACCCCTCTCGCTGTTGCCTGATGTGTTCTGATGAGAATAAAAGCCATCAATGTAAACAGCTATGACGTAATTAAAAAAAAAAAAAAGCCTAGGTTCATGCAGTTCCAGAATTTCCATAGTGGAGACTCTGGGATGGTAATTTAATCAGCCAGAGTGGCTTCTGGAGTTATCTGGAAATTGCATTTGCACATCAGGCCCACCGACTATGACTTAGAATGTGAGTGCACTAAGTGGAGAAGGAGAGGCTGATGGATGGTGACCAGAGAGTCACCCTTGGTTCTCCCGCTCCTGAGGTGAGGTCTACAGCCGGCAGCGGCGCTGAGCTGAGAAGGCCGAACTAGGGAGGTGTAAGGACGGAAGTCGAGAGACAGAGCCGGCAAGTCCCTGCTAGCTTCTCTCTCTCAAGCCCAAGAAGAGGTACATTTGGCCAAAAACCTCCCTCCCTAGCAAACTCTTTCCTTTTTTTGAGAAAACTCTTCCTTGTGAATCACCCTTAAGAATTATTACTCCTCTACCTGATACAGGGGAGACTTTGCTCTACTAAACCTCCTTCCCCAAATGCGTGGACCACTGCAACCGCTCCTAGCTCAGTCTCCCCTGCCTCTCTCCTCCTTCAACCTCCCTCGTGCGGCCAAATCCATCCTACTCACTCAGGCCCACCTCGTTCATCTTTCTAACCGTAAATCTGTGTCCTTATTCTACTCGAAAACCTTCTCTGTACCATATAATCCAGAATTCAGCTTTTGGATATACACCTACAAAACTGAAAGCAGGACTCAAACAGAGGTGCGTCCATCAGCGTTCACAGCAGCACCGCTCACAAAAGCTGGAAGGTGGAAGCAAATGAGATGAACAGGCGAGCCAGATACAGAACGCACACACCCCGGGGCGGTGCTCAGCCTTTAAGAGGGAAATCCTGGCACACCTACAAAATGCGTGAAACTTGAGGACGTTATTCTGACTGAAATAAGCCAGTTATAATAAGACAAATACCGCACGACTGCACTTACGTGGAATCTGAGGCATCTCACGCAGTCGGAAGCAGAGACAGAAAGTGCACTGGGGGTAGCCAGGGGCTCAGAGGAGGGACAAAGGGAAACTGTTCAACGGGTACAGAGTTTCAGTTTGGACGATGAAAGATTTCTAGAGATAGTGCTGTACAACGATGTGAATATAGTCACCGCTGAACTGTACACTTAAAAATAGTCAAGATGACAAATTTTATTATTTGTTTTTACCCTAATGAATATATTTTTTCCATTGGTCACTATATTCACAGAAGACATTGCTGTCTATAGATGTGGGTGTGATTACAAGGACACAGAGGGGATAAATGTTTTAACTTAAAAAAAAAGAATGGAATTCTGGACACATACTGTGACAAGGATAAATCTCGAAAACATTGTGCAACGTGAAATAAGCCAGATGTAAAAGGACAGGCATTGTTCCATTCTACTCCTACAAGGACCCTAGAACAGGCAAATTCAGAGACAGGAGAACAGAGGCCACCAAGGGCTGGAGGCAGGGGGAGCGGGAGTGATCGGTCAACGGGTACAGTTTCTGCTTGGAGTGATAAAATAAATTGTGGAGATGGATAGTGCTGATGATTGCACAACACCATTCACCATTGCACAACACCATAATGTCATTAATGCCACTGAATCACACTCCAGAAGTGGTTAAGATGATACCGTTGATGTTAGGTGTATTCTGCCTCCCTGAGCCTGGTACGGACTCCGTCATCCCACCACCTCCCCCATTACCCCTTTCTTTATATCTCATGCCTTCTCAGCAAAACGGGGACCTCACAGTCAAACGTGGCATGGAGCGGACTTTAAAACTTTCCTTTTAATGGAAAATAAGGCTTGGTATTTTCTTAAGCTTTATTTTATATATATATAAAGTAAGTTCCATTTTCTTTGTCCTGCTAGGCAGGCACATGGCCCTGGTCTCCCTGCTAAACTTACCTCCAAGTTTAGAGCTCTGGGGACCAAATGCGAGGTCAATGCCCTGAACGCGATCCTCAGGGTTTTATTTCATGCATGAAAATGTCTCATCAAAGCAGTTAGCTCCATGCAAATAAGAACAAAGAGAAACTTCTGATGAAGGCAAATTATATTCTATAATCCATACGTGTACCAGATAAAAGGGCACTAAAGTGAAAAAAGTGAAATTTCTATTTAGCCCAGTAGGCTAAGTTCTCCAAGGATTTCCTCAGGGGTAGAGTGGGTATTGACAAAGGCGAGGCAGAACAGTGAGTTTTGCCAAAATCAGTGTCAATAATTATCCTTCCTTTAAATTTGCTCCCTGTAGGCCTAGGAAAGGAAGAATCAAACCCTTTACAATTTCATAGTTTTTATCAGATTTAGTCAGTCTAGTAGATGTTTTGAGTAAGTCAGTTAGACAGCATGACTGTTTTACATGCAACACTATTTTTTAGTAAGGAATGTCCTTGAAAGGATTTCAAAATATTGCTTGGGCTGCCACTGCTCTAACAAACACGTGGCTACCACACTCAGTCAATTATTATCATTTATAATACTTAGCAAACCTTCAGAGAGTACATCTCAAAGTCTGGAGAGCCTGCCTAAATCAAACCTTCCTACCCCCCTTCTTCCACATCCTTCCACTGCTCAAAAAAATGAAACCAAGCCTGCTCTCTCACAGCCACAGGACAGGACACTGGGTCCCATCAACAGTGAGAGTCGCAGACAGGTGATGCTTCACTCAGCCCCTCTCAAAAGATTCAAAGCATCCTAACACCATTCCCTTTGCAGTTCTCCTCAAAGACAAAATTTAAAGAATGTCACATTTTATCTTAAAAATGTGCATGCTTCATAATAATTTCACATTGGAGTGCTTTATCAGCAATTTTCCCACGAGAGGCATTCAGATTCCCAAATTGCTTATCAAAGGAAAACTCTTGTTGTAAACAAGAGGCTCTACACTCACTGTTACGTTTAGCGTGGTGGTGTACATTGTTTTAATTTGGTTTTTGCAAACACACCTGCTTGGCATATTATTAAAACAGACTGGAAATAAACGCCCAACACACTTGGCGGCAACACTAAATTTTATGTTCTCAGAATCACAATCTCTTCCAGAAAAGAAATACAGTAGATTTTTAAAACTTGTGGAAGATAAAGGACCATGAGTTCTAAATTATTCCTAAGCATTACCTAAAACGCTAAAAATACATTTTTGATCCTGCAGAGGATTATACAGAGCAGAAACAGCACTGTCCTGACGCCCACCTTCCTGGGGATCAGGAGGCCGTGCAGACTGCCGGATTATCAACATCACTGCTTTTTGGTCCACTAGCCCCTCTCATTTGCTTAGCCCAACCAACACGGTTTCTCACGACGGTGAGCTTTAGCAGAGCCTCCTTATGTGACATTCTTACGGGAGTTATTATTTCTACCCTGATGCACAAATTCACCACGCACAGGGCTTGTCTGTGCCCAAGCTCATTATACACAGGTGCCCTATAACAGGTCTGCTTGGAAGGCTCACACCTCACACTTTCTACCCCTGCTAGCACTTCTACCTGGCTAGCAGGACCCATAAACAACAGCCCTGGCTTTTGTTTTCCTGTTTGACAAGTGACTGAACTTCAACAAGGAAGTCACTGAAAGAACACAAAATCCTCCCTCCCCACCATTCGCTAGAGCCCCTCACCCAGGGTAAGGTGCCCTCAAAGCCAGTGAGAAAGTAGGTAAAACAGCTTAAGGCCGAGAGTGTGCTTTGAATATCTTAAAAGCAACAGGTACTTTTTCAAGCTCAAGGACAGAGTACAACACACAGAAGCCGAGCTTACGTTCTAGGGTCCCAGTGCGGCCAGCGTGCCTGCTGGAGTATTTTCACAACATGCAATCTCTGCAGTCACAGTGAACTGAGGTGGATACCACATACAGATCGTTGTATGCGTGCATATTACTGCAAAATTAAGGGGTTATTTGGAGAGCCAGAAACACAGTAACACTTAATCATATACCAACCCCATTAGCAGCTGCCATCTGCACTATCATTTCTATTGCCGATTTATTAAAATAGCGCCCGTCTCCACCAACCACCAGTGAGGATCCCTGGCGATCTTTTAGGTCTATGGAAAAGAATATACTCTGGATGAAATTCTCCAGATAGCACGGCTTTTCCTCAAAATGATAGGTTCTCTTCCGTAACCCACTCGTTCCTGGTTTCTGGTCGTGATAGGGAGTTGTAGCAAATGTTAACAGAGAGAGAGGACCTTCTTCCATCTTTCCATGTGCCCCAGAAAGCCATTCTTCAAAGCCACTCATCTTCCACTTCTGCCACTCGGCTCAGTCAAGGTGCTCAGAAAGCAGCGCAGGGTCCCCCAAACACTGTCCAACCTGAAACTGCAACGGTGTCTGTCGTCTGAGTAACTAAAATCAAGGTTTTGCCTGGGCGATCACTCTCAAGGAAAAAGCTGAGTTAATCCCTTGTTGTCATCCTTTGCAAAAAACGTTAAGGGCCACACACCCATCCACACCCACACACAAAGCAGGTCTTCAAAGTTGTTTTGATGAGGACACTTCTGCCCACTTAACCAAGCCAAATACCCTGCAATTGCCTCCTTCCCCGGGTAGGGCAGAGAGAGCTGCAGCAGTGGCATCAGCAGGCTTCAGTAAGCAACGGCAGGTGGCTGCCAGACCCCACTCTCAGGGCCCAGGCCAAGACAGGCACCTGCTGTCCCAGGAGGCAGGTCTGTGAACCAGACACTCTGGTGTGGCTCTCTCTGCCCCCACCACCCCTTACGCTGGAGCCTCTCTGGCATTCTTCCGTGAGAAGGCCGTCTGCAGCTAAAGTTGCTCCATGCCACCTAGCAAGTTAAAGGTCAGTCTTAAAATGGAAGTGAGAGATCTCTGTTACCACTGGTTTTCTTACATCACCATCACTTTGAGACCCAAGGGATTTTTTACTTCCCATGTACAATCCAGTTAAGAAAAATATCATCTAACAGACTTATTCATTGGCCACCAGTGATTTAGCAAAATAATATTAAGTTCTAAAAGAATACGTATCTTTAATGTGCCCTGACTTAACAACAGTTTGGTTATTCCTTTGAATTTACAAACAAGTGGGTATAAAGATGCATCGAGGTCTCACTTTTAAATGTTCTCGACTTTTAAGAACGTGTTTCTAGAGGAGCAGTTTAAGTCCTTCGCATTTGAAGAACACATGACATTTAAAAATCTTTTACCTGAATAAATTTAACATCCACTCTCATTTGATTCCTGAAATTTTTATTAATAACCTATTAAAATACACCTGTGTGTGTTCTTCATCTGTTTCGGGACAAGTTGCCAATTATGAAGCTCCACTGTCAAGGTTTTGGTAAATTTATTAAGGATGCTTAAAAAATAAACCAGGTCTGGTCATGCTCCGCATTTGGGGAGTTTGAAAGCACTGACCCAGGGTCAGGGGAAAAGCAAATCACCCCTTGAGAAATAAGATCTGGATCTTTGCTCTTTGCATTTCAAATTGTTTTATTCACAGATAGTCCCTCTCTGAATTTTATACACCTGCTTATCATCCATTCCCATACAGATTTTTAAGAACCCAGGCCTAAAAGTAACAGTGGAGGTGGATTAGAGGGTGGGGTGGGGGTGAGGGGTCAGAGGGCGGCTGGGAATGGAGAATAGGGAAGGGGTCGTGGGACAGTGGGGATCAAATTCCAGGCTTCCTACTCCAAATCCCCAGCTTTTCTCATA
This sequence comes from Perodicticus potto, assembly GCA_963574655.1. NCBI lineage: Eukaryota > Metazoa > Chordata > Mammalia > Primates > Lorisidae > Perodicticus > Perodicticus potto. The sequence continues at coordinate 3,031 of CAUYRH010035093.1, read as the reverse complement.
GTACGTCCTGAGTCCTAGACCCTCCAGATCCAGCCCACAGCCGTTATCTTCCTCTGGCTCCCCTCCTTAGCACCACTGCCTTCCCACGATTCCTGCTTCTCAGCCACCCTCTCCAATCCCAGGCAGAGGTAAGGCCCAGGCCTCGGTTTGGTTGGCTCTCTACCTTACTCCCCGACCAAGCGCCTGGAGTTTTTTCTATCAACTTGGGGGGAAAGGCACTCAGGCAGGCAGAAATGCCTGTAGTTCAGGGGTTCATTTACGCAAGACCAGCAGGGTTGACAGTCCTGAGTGGAAAGAAGGCCACGGCCTCCTTCAAATGACAAATGGGGCTTACCCATGTGAGGGAATATCTCAAGATATAACATTAAAACGATCACAAGACACACAAGTGGAAAACCAGTTGGCCAAAAGAAAACTACTTTCTATAGTTTCTTCTAGCTCATAATTACGTTTTAAAGTAAAATTCTTTACAAATTAATTTGAAAAGCAAGCTTGCTTTATTAACAGCTAACATAGCCACTATTTTTTAACTTACTACATACACATTTTTCAAATTCATGTTTTTAAAATTCCATGCCAAGTTTTCCCTGGTTTTATGTGGGCTTCCAAATTAGACTGTTATATGTGTCTTGACATATTCAATAATAGATCCAGATTTATGAAATATCATCTCAATAATCTCTTCACTGGAGTAAGAGTGAACAACCACATTATTGATAGCTTTCTTCATAAGATCTTATAATTCTAGGGTAAACTCAGGGGCACTTGGGCACAACGTCCCCAACCGAAGCCTCTCTGCGCACCCACACCTCACACTCCCGCATGCTCTCTGTGGGAAGCCTGCTGCTCTCGAGGTGCAACTCTGTCTGAAGCCGAGAAGACAGTAAGGTTTGTTTTTTTTTTGTAGAGACAGAGTCACACTTTATGGCCCTTGGTAGAGTGCCGTGGCATCACACAGCTCACAGCAACCTCCAACTCTTCGGCTCAAGTGATCCTCTTGCCTCAATTTTTCTTTTTTTTTTTTGAGTCAGAGTCTCACTATGTCACCCTCGTTAGAGTGCTATGATGTCACAGCTCACAGCAACCTCAAACTCTTGGGCTTAAGCGATTTTCTTGCCTCAGCTTCACAAGTAGCTGAGACTACAGGCGCCCGCCATAATGCCCGGCTATTTTGTTGTTGTTGTTGCAGTTTGGCCGGGGCCAGGTTTGAACCCACCACCCTTGGTATATGGGGCCAGCACCCTACTCACTGACCCACAGGCGCCCACCTTTGGTTATATTTTTTGAAATGCAAAACTTTGTAAGTTTTATGTAGCTCCATTTATATTTTTTTGCTTTTGTTACATGTACTTTTGGTATCATATCCAAGAATCAGTGTTTCTTCCATTAGATTTTAAGGCTCAAGAATAATTGTTTTAAGGCTGGGCGCAGTGGCTCATGCCTGTAATCCTAACACTCTGGGAGGCCAAGGCCAGTGGATTGCCTGAGCTCACAAGTTCAAAACCAGCCTGAGCAAGAGTGAGACCTGTCTGTAAAAACAGCCAGTCATTGTGGTGGGCACCTATAGTCCCAGTTATCTGGGAGGCTAAAACAAGAGTCTCTTAAGCCCAAGAGTTTGAGGTTGCCGTGAGCTATGAGCCAGTACACTCTATCAAGGGCAGCAAAATGAGACTGTCTCAAAGAAAAAAAGAACAAAAGAATAATTGTTTTGGCCTAGTGTGGTGCAGCATCATCCTCTTCCCCTTCCCCCTGTGTGGTGATCCCACGCCTGCTGCCCTGGGCAGCAAGCCTAGCCCACTGAGACTGAGGAAGGGACAGTCTTGCCCCTGGGTCTGTGGCAGCCCTGCTAATTGTGACTCACTTTCCAATCATCTTTTTCTATTTCCTTGAAAGATAGAGCATATTCTTAGCCCAATACCTATATTGCCCCATCCTGTAGAATCCCAGAAGTCTGTCAGCCTTCTTCATTTTGTCCCATCTCTGTCTCTTAAACCAAGCTGGCAATGCTTCTTCTTTTATAACCGCATTTCTATTCCTGACTTATGCTGAGATGGCTGATTAAATCCATGAGGTGCACCCATTATATCATTTTTTTTTTTGAGACAGATTCTCAAGCTGTCACTCTGGATAGAATGCCGTGGCATCGTAGCTCATAGCAACCTCCAACTCTTGGGTGCATGTGATCCTCTTGCCTCAATTTTCTTTTCTGGGTATTTTTTTCCGCTCAGTAGAGTGCCGTGGCATCACACAACTCACAGCAACCTTCAACTCCTGGGCTGAGGCGATTCTCTTGCCTCAGCCTCCGGAGTAGCTGGGACTACAGACGCCCGCCACAACACCTGGCTATTTTTTTGTTGCAGTTTGGCTAGGGCCGGGTTTGAACCTCAGTATACGGGGCTGGTGCCCTACTCATTGAGCCACAGGCGCCGCCCTTTTCTTTTTTTTTTTTTTTTCTATTGAGACAGAGACTCACTTTATCACCTTCAGTAGAGTGCTATGCTGTCATAGCTCACAGCAACCTCATACTCTTGGGCTCAAGTGATACTCTTGTCTTAGCATCCCAAGCAGCTGGGACTACAGGTGCTCGCCACAACTCCCGGCTATATTTTAGAAACCGGATCTAGCACTTGCTCAAGCTGGTCTCAATTCTGTGAGCTCAGGCAATCCGCCCACTTTGGCCTCCCAAGTGCTGGGATTACAGGTGTGAACCACTGTCCCCAGCTTCAGTTTTTCTATTTCTAGTAGAGATGTAGTTTAGCTTTTACTCAGGCTGGTCTCGAACTTCTGAGCTCAAGTAATACACAGACCTTGGCCTCCCAGACTGCTAGGATTACAAGGCATGAGCCAACATGCCATGCCCACCCATTGTATCTTTATCAAATGATTTTCCTTTTTTTTTTTTTTTTGAGACAGAGCCTCAAGCTGTCACCCTGGATAGAGTGCTGTGGCATCACAGCTCACAGCAACCTCCAATTTCTGGGCTCAAGCGAGTCTCTTGCCTCTGCCTCCCACGTAGCTGGGACTACAGGCG
>CAUYRH010035090.1:0-17276 GCA_963574655.1 Perodicticus potto | reverse complement strand
TGTGGGCTTCACATACAATTGGAGATATTTTTATCAACCTGATTAATATAACATTCATGATATTTTCTCATTTACTATGTTAAAACAATTTTGATCCGTATTTAGAAGCTTTCTCCTGACCCTTCAAATATGCACCACAAGTGTGACAGAGTCTCACTCTCTTGCTCTGGCTAGAGTATGGTGGCCCCATGATAGCATACAGCAACCTCAAACTCCTGGGCTCAAGTGATCTCCTGCCTCAGCTTTCTGAGTAGCCAGACAGGTACCCACCACCGTGCCCAACTAACTTTTAAAAATGTTTTTATAGAGCTGGGGCTTTGCTATGTTGCCCAGGATAGTCTTAAATTCCTGGGCTCAAGTGATCCTCTTGCCTCAGCCACCCAAAATTTATAGGCATGAGCCACAAATTCTCTAATTTAAAAAAGGTATTCTTTTGTTATTAAATTTTCAATATATAAATATGCATATTAAGTTTACACCTATATTGTCTTTCCAACAAGACTTTCATTTCATTACCTATTTTTTTTTTAATAGAACCATACATTCCTATGTATGGAGGGGGAGTGAGAAGGTTGACTGATATTTAAATAAAGAAGCACAAAGCTGAAGCTTGTTCTCTAAAGGCTCAGATTTTAGAGAGTTGACTCAAAGAATAAATGTTTCCTCAGGGCTCAGGCAGAAGGGGTGGTTATATAGTTTTTTTCTCTCTCTTCCCACTTATAGACCTATAGGAATCTTCCAGGTACAATTGGGGAAACCCTGATTAGCCCTGTCCAGTGTCTCCTTTGAGGATCAGGATGAGCTTGTTTACTTGAGACTACATAGAAGTTAAGGGTAGTAATACAGCAATGAATAAATACTTTTCCCCTCTTACCGTGGCAGTACACAAAATTACCACCACCTTGTTGAATTTTGAAAGTTTGTTATGCTTCGTTGGTTTTTATTAAAAAGAAACCTAAATGGTTTCACTCTATAATGCAGTTTTATAACTTACTCTATCTTCTCTTAAAATATATCTTGGATATTTTTCCATATCATTACATGAGCTTCTATACCATGATTTTAGTATCTATGAGGATTCCATTATATGATTGCATTACATTCATACCGCAACATCATTCATTGTAGTTGTAAAAAAATGCTTGTAGTATGACAAATAAATGCATATTGCTCATTTCACTCGCTCTTCTAAATCTCATTCTCTTCTCTGAATTTATCATCATCTGTGTCTTGGAATTCACTTGTTTGGCGATTTATAGACATTTATATCTGTATGCAGTAATTAAGTTTATGAGTATAGATTGGATATAATTAGATAAGTGCATTTCACATATACAAAGTTGGACAATAAAGTTTGTGAACTCATCCTAGAAAAAGTGCTACATACCTCATTGCTGAATATGTCTATAGTCACCTTCAAACTACTCCCTTTGGCCATCTGGTGACCGTAGTGATATTTGGCAATGAGGTATGTAGCACTTTTTCTAGAATAGAAAACTTAATAGTCTGATCTTATACAACAACAGTTCTGAAGGTCATTCCCTAAAGAGTCCCAAATTGCCTTGAAGGATGAAGTGGGCCCTGGTGTTGGTACACAGCTTCCCGGGGGAGTGATAGTCAGCAACGGGGCATGTAGCACGTTTCCTAAGATGAGTTCATGAACTTAATTGTCCAACCTCGTATAAGGTATAAAAATAATAATCCCGATTAGGAAACCTGTAGAGTCAACCAGCTTCCTTCAGAAATAGAATGTTACTGATAGAATAGAATGTAGAATAGAACAGAAAATAGACTGTTTTTAAGGAAAAACCAGCTTCTAGTCCCTCCCCAACTGCCTTCTCCTCTGTAGCCCCCATAGTTACCATATGTGAAATTTTTTATAAGTCATTTACAAGCTCTGCTTTATAACTGTAAAACACACATTTACAGGCCTGAAACCTTATTTTTACATGGTTTCAACACTATGAATGTGGAAACGTGGTTTCTAAATGTGTCGGTTAGAATAGAGCCTTTCACATTATGTCTTGTATTCTCCTGGAATCGACTTTTGTGTGTTTTAAGAGGCAGAGGTTGAATTTGATTTTTCTCACCTACGTATCAGTTTTAGCATCTGATTAACTCCTGGAAGGCTACCTGCCTGGTAGGTTCCAGCAATCAGAGTGCTCTAATGCCGGCAGCACACTCGTGCACAGCCAGCCGGCCATGTCTTTCATAGATGTGACAGGGACGTCAGCTGAGTAATCAGTGGCACCAGCCATCCCACAGAAGCTCTTCCCAGGATGCCTCCGAGTTAGGATGCAGATGCCGTCACCCTTCGTTTAGGAAGTTCATGCCCTTAAGTGGTTCCTGCTGGGAGAAATCTGAGGCTGTCTTCCTCCTCAGTCTACAGAGCATCAGTGCTCTAGACCTGCGGTCCCCAATCCCTGCGATGTGAGGTGGCACCAGGCCATGTGGCCTGTTAGGGTGAGGAGTGTGAGGAGTTGTGGGCACAACATCACCACGTGAGCTGAACCTCCTGTCCCATCTCCCAGCTCACCCCCTAATCCGTGGAAAAATTGCCTTCCAAAACTGGTCCCTGGTGTCAAAATGTTCCGGGACCGCAGCTTTCGACAATGCGAAAGTTTCCCTTTGAGTTATGACAGAAGCCAGGACAACTTGGTGTGGACCCCTCCCAGGTTCTCACAGAAAGGCGACTTTTTATGCTGTCTGTCCATCTTTACTTCATCAGTCTTGCCAGAAACCTTAGTCTGATTCATCTTTTTGAAGGACCGGTTTTTGGCTTTGTCGAATCTTGATATTGCATGTATGTTTATTAATCCTTTAATTTCGATACTTTATTTTTCCCTTCATTTTTTGGTGCAGGAAGTTTCCATTCTTTTTTCTAACATCTAATACTTAGCTGATTAATTTTCAAAAGCCTTTTTTTTTTACCATAGGCATTTAAGGCTACCAAATTATTTCTAAGAAATTTATTGTGTATTTTGCAGTAGGTTGTAGCTCCATTCTAAATATTTTCATTATAGTTATTCATGTTTAGAAGTATCTTTCTTAATTGTGCAGGTTTACAGTGCATTTTTTTAATTTTTATTATTAACTTCTAATTTTATTTAAATTGGGGTCCTGATGTATAATCTGTATCACACTGTACTTTGGAATTTTTAAGACTTGCTTTATGGCCCATTATGTGGTCAAATTTCCTAAGCATCTTACACGTCTTTGAAACAATGCTTGTTCTTGACCTCTTGGTGAAAAGCTCTGAATTTTGCACCATATGAAGCAAATTAATTGTTTGTAGCAGAGGTCTGTTAAATGTTCAATAATCTTATTTTCTTTTCTTGAGAATGGAGGAAGACTGCAGTTCCAATCCCCCTTCAGTTACACTGAGACTCTAGGACACCTTCTGTCTGCGAGGAAAGTGGGCAGAGTAATAAAAGACGCTTTTGTTCTGGCCTCACAGTGCTGCCCAAGTTCTTCCTACTCTTTCAGCACTTTGGGGGGCCAGTTTAATGCAGAGGACACAGTAGGCTCACTAGGGTTCCAAAGGGCTCTAAAAGATGACAATGCCATGCAGTGCATGAACTCACATCCCTCGTGTTCTTGGTGACTGGTAGAAGGAGAAATGAACTTCTCTTACCAGTTCTTGAGGACTCCAGGCTTGACTGTTTGGTGCCGTTTCTGCACTGTGCCCCAGCATAGCCTGTCAAGACAGTGCTGGTTAAGGGCTCTGTGTCCCTACCGGCATTGTATCTGGTTAATCTAGAAATTACTGAAAACATAGCCCAGGCATGATGGCTCACAGCTGTAATCCCAGCACTCTGGGAGGCTGAGGCAGATGGATCGCTTGAGCTCAGGAGTTCAAGACCAGCCTGAGCAAGAGTGAGACCCCATCTCTAAAAAAATATCTGGGTGTCATGGTGGGGCCTATAGTCCCAGCTACTTGGGAGGCTGAGGCAAGAGAATCACTTGAGTCCAAGAGTTTGAGGGTACTGTGAGCTATGATGCCACAGCACTCAATGCCAGGGCAACTGAGTGAGACTCTGTCTCAAATAAATAAATAAAAATTAAAATAAAATAGAAATTACTGAAAAAAAAAAATGCCCAAATAGTCCTCTTCTGAAAGTGAATTTTTCAAATTTCTTTTTACATTTATGCTTTTAAAAATATCTTCTATTTCTATGTTTTTCATATTAGCAGGTACATATAGGTTTAGAATAGTTTCATTTTCCTGGCAAGTTTAGTATTCTCTTACTATGTGGTGACTTCATAATTCCGATAATGCCTGTGCTTACAGTCAATTTTTTTGATTGAATGTAATTGTTCCCGCTTCATTTTGTTCAGTATTTAAATATGAGATCTTTGTCATGCTTTAACTTTCATTCGTTGTCTGTACCAGTTAGGTGTTTATCTTGAGCATCCACTGTTATTTTTAAAAATCTATTTAATTTTGTCTAAAGAGTGCAAGATTTTTTATATTTCCTGAAGTTTTAGGTAAATGGATTTATTTATAACGTCTTAATTTTTCTTTTTATCTGTTTCTCTTTTTCTGAATTATTTTTTACTTTTCACTGCTTTTTAGAACAATAGATTAATCGTTTCTTCTCATTATTTTTCCTTTTGAATTTTATGAGTTGGGAAGGAACAGCACCTTTTTTTCTGCCTGTAACAAATCCTTTAGAATTTTCTTTAAGTTCTAAATACTCTCAGGTTTTGCGTGTTTGTTTATAACTCTCTTCATGTTTTCATTGTTTTAAAAGTGCACTCTTAATAGAGATCCAATCTAGATGGGAGGCTTTGTTCCTAGGAATTATGAATTAGATCGTATGAGACCACTCTTCTTAAAAATAGCTAAAAAAGCTGAGTACAATATGAAACATCTGTTTGGAGGCCCGGGGAAGGTGCTGAAGCAGCCAGAATGAGAGTGATCAAGACCTGAAGAGAAGCGACAGGAGTTGAGGACAGCCAGGTGTCACTCACTGCCGTCCTTCTCAAGACACTGGACAGTGCTTAGTTGTGCAAAGCTGAGAAGTAGAAGAGTGCTTTGGTGAAGTAGAAGATGTGAAAACTGTACCATTTAGGGTATTAATTAAAAGAATAGTAAATGAACATTGATTTTGTGTCCTGAGATTTTGCTAAATTTATTTATGAATTCCAGGAGACTCTTGGTGGTATCTATGGGGTTTTCTAGGTACAAGGTCATATCACCAGCAAAGAGTGATAGTCTGACCTTTTTTCCCCCAGCTTGGATAACCTGACTATTCTTCTCTTGTCTGATTTCTCTGCTAGGACTTCCAGCACTATGTTGAATAGAAGTGGTGACAGCGGGCATCTTTGTCTCATTCCCATTCTTAGGGAGAATGCTTCCAGCTTCCCCCATTCAGTGCGAGGTTGGCTGTGTGCTTGTCACATACAGCTTTTATTATTTTGAGGCATGTTCCTTCTCTGCCTAGTTTGTTGAGGGTTTTTATCATGCAGAGGTGCTGGGTTTTGTTGAACGCTCTTTCTGCATCTACTGATATGATCATGTAGTCTTTGCTTTTGCCTTTGTTCATGGTGAATCACAGGTATTGATTTACGTATGTTGGACCATCCTCACATCCCTGGGATGAAACCTGCTTGGTGCTGATGGGCTATGTGCTATTGAATTTAGTTTGTTAGTATTTTATTGACGATTTTGCATTTATATTTATAAAAGATATTGGTATGTGTTTTTCTTTTTTTGTTGTTGTTGTTGTGTCCTTTCCTGGCTATGATTAACTGGCTTCATAGAATGAGTAGGGAAGGAGTCCTTCCATCTCAATATTAGAGAATAATTTCTGTATTCTGAGTGCAGATCTTCCTTGTGTCTGATAGAATTCAGCAGTGAATCTATCTGGTCCGGGGCTTTTTTGTTGTTAGGAGGTTTTTTGCTACTGTTTTGATCTCACTGTTTGTTATTGATCTGTTCAGTTATTTTTTCCTGGCTGATTATTGGGAGGTTATGTGTTTCCAGTAACTTGTCCATTTCCTCCATGTTCTCTGGTTAGTGCAGGTAGAGATTCACATAGAATTCACAATGATGCTCTGTGCTCCTGTGGTGTCAGTCACCATGTCACCATTTTCCTCTCTGATTGAGCTCACGTGAGTCCTTTCTCTTCTGATCTTGGTTGGTCTGGCATGAGGCATGTCGATTTTGTTTATCTTTTCTTTTCTTTTCTTTTTTTTTTTTTTTGAGACTGAGCCACAAGCTGTCACCCTGGGTAGAGTGCTGCGGCTTCACAGCTCACAGCAACCTCCCATTCCTAAGCTCAAGCGAGTCTCCTGCCTCCGCCTCCCAAGTAGCTGGTACCACAGGTGCCCGCCACAACGCCTGGCTATTTTTTGGTTGCAGCTGTCATTGTTGTTTGGTGGGCCTGGGCTGGATTCGAACCCGCCAGCTCAGGTGTTCGTGGCTGGCGCCTTAGCCCATTGAGCCACAGGTGCCGAGCCTTGTTTATCTTTTCAAAGAACCAATCTTAGTTTTGTTAATCCTTTGTAGTATTTTTTATCTTCTAATTCATCTAGTTCTTCTCTGACCTTCATATTTCTTTTCTTGTGGTGACTTGTAGTCTCCAGAACTGTCCAAGAACAAATTTCTGACATTTTAATCTGCCAAGTCTGTGGCACTTGATCACAGCAAACCTTTGGAAACTAATACAAACCTCCTTATAAAGTAGATTGTATCAACCCATTGAAAGAGATAGTATGAGGGTTAAATGAGATAACGTGTGTAAAGTTCTTTGTCTTGTTTGTTTGGAATGAGTGCTTGACAAATGTCACTTTTTGGCATTTGACTTTTCAATCCTTCAATTCTGTGAGTCTTACTAGACAGCACTTTAACCAGCCAAGCCATAGCACCATGCCTCTCTGTGGTCTTAGATCTTTCTCTTTGTGCACAAGCATGTGCAGTACACACACACACATATTCAGACATCTGCACATATACACCAGGCATCTTCACATACAACTGGCTCTTACTCCCCTTTGTTTAGCCTCATTCATTCCTCTCCCTATGGTCCTAGCTATGAACCCTCTGAAGCTCTGACATATACATATTTCAGAACTGTATTTATCTGAGAGCTCCTCAGTTTTAAACCAGATTTCATGAAATGGACATTAAGATCTTTTAATAATATTTTTGTCATGTAAAGTTCCAGAAATAGTACAAGATTAGAAATAGAAAACTGAAAAAGTTTCAACAATACTTAGTGCCCTCTTGGCTAACTGAGTATGGTCTTGTCACAAACTTTTTTTTTTTCCAGAATTAAAAAAAAGTGCAACCACAGCTTCAGTGATATCCCTCACTTAGGATCGGCCTGAAGGCAACGATCTCATTTTATGTCTTGAGTTTAACCAGTAGTTTAACTTGGCCATCTGAGCCAAAACCTTGAAGTGAAGGGTGGAGAACCAGGAGAAAAGTTAAATTTAATCTTCTATGTTCCAATGTATTAAAGTTCCTATGAATCAAAAATAAAATTGTGCTTTGGATAAATTCTAACATGAATAAATAGAATGAATAGACATTCAGAATGAATGATGTTATTTTTAGGAAGTGACTTTTTCTTCCTCTTGTCTTATTGTGGACTTTAGGGAGCAAAGCACGAAGAAAACTCTGTGTACTGTCGTGGCCATGAACACTTCTGCACATCCCACCTCTCTGAATATATTGCAACACTCTGAAGATAATTCTAGGTTTAGTAAGTGAATAAAGAATAAAGTTATAGGCTTGGTAATAGAATTTTTTTTTAAATTTTAGGTTAATGTGAAGGTACAAACAACTAGGTTATAATGTTTGCATTTGTTAGGTAGAGTCCCTCTTGTAGGGACTCGCACCCAGGAGGTGTGCCATATACCCTTATATTGTGCCCATTAAGTGGGAGCACACCAATCCCCTCCCCTTCTCACCCTCCCTCCTTGCTCTCATTCCCCCTCCCCCAACTTGAATTGAACTGAGTTTTTCTCCTGTGGGTGTGTAGCAGATGGTCTTCTGGCTTCATGTTAGTATTGAGTACATTGGATACTTGCTTTTCCATTCTTGTGATACTTTACTAATAAGAATGTGCTTCAACTCCATCCAGGTTAATAAAAAAGATGTAAAGTCTCCATCCTTTTTTATGGCTGAATAGTAATCTATGGTATACATATACCACAGTTTGGTAGTCCATTCCTGGGTTGGTGGGTGTTTAGGTTGTTTCCACATCTTGGTGATTCTAAATAGAAATCAGTCTCTTATTTCCATATGATGTTTGACAAACCAAACAAAAGTATACTTGGGGAAAAGAATCCCTATTCAATAAATAGTACAGGGAGAACTGGATAACCACATGCAAAAGACTGAAACTGGACCCCATCCTTTCAGTACTTACAAAAATTGACTCGAGATGGATAAAAGATTTAAATCTAAGACATGAAATGATAATAATCCTAGAAGAAAGTATGGGAAAAAATTCTTGAGGATGTCAGCCTGGGGAAAGATTTTATAAAGAAGACTTCAGGGGCCATTGCAAAAACAACAAAAAACAACAACAAATGGGACTTAATTAAACTGAAAAGCTTCTGCACAGCTAAGGACACAACAATTAAAGCAAATAGACAACCATTAGGATGGGAAAAGATATTTGTATGTCACAAATATGACAAAGGTTAATAACCAGAACCTACAGAGAACCCAAATTAATTAACAAAGAAAGGAAATAGAATCTTAATTTAAAGATAGATTAACTTTAGGCTGAAATCAAATAGGGAAACAGAAGAACTATCTCTTTAGTTAGGTATGTTCTATGAAGATATATTTTGTCTTTCCTTTAAGGGTTCAATATTATGATGTGATTATATAGTATAGTTACATACTAAAGCTTACTTTACACAGTAACATTACTTTATACAATGGGGCTAATCTAAAAAAAATGCTTCTTTCTATTTAAAAAAATATGCTAATATTTACTAAGAATCTTTTGTAGTATGATGGAATAAAAGACTTTTTACTTGTAACTACATAAAATTCTTGGAAATTCATTTATTCACTACTTTGTTCGTGTATTTATTTTAAAAGTATTTATCACAGGCTCACAATTGAACCCATATTAGGTGCAGGAATATACCTGGGGGAAGAGGCAACCTACAAATGAAATAAGTAAAAAGTAAAGTGTGTTACATGGTGATCAGTGATTTGTAGGAAAATAAAGTTGAGAAACAGGATGTGGAGTATGAGAGCTTGGTGCACTTTTTTAAAAGATGGTCAGGAAAGGCCTGACCTTTTGAGGCGTCAATTGAGTTAATTGGTGTTCTGCAGGCAGGAGAAGTGACAGAGTCAGAGTAAGCAGGTCCGTGATAGAATGCGCAGGCTCCTGACTGCCTTCTCCTCCAGCCTAATATAAGGCTGATCTTGTGCCTCTCAACACCACAGGTGTAGACTGCCAATTCACCACTGCTCTCATCTTGCAAGCTCTCATGTTTGTTAGGAGAGCTAAATCCCTCTCCATGCCCTTTCCACCAAGGTGTTCCATTATTGAGCTATACAGGTATTTCTTATAACTCTCACTCCTCCTAGCCATAGGCTATACAGGCTGCTACACCATACTCTCTTAAGAAATTACTTGATGATATACATTAACTCATCAATGCAAGGATTTAAGAGGAATGAACTCATGGAGAGAATACATAAGGTCTTTCCTTCCTTCTATAAATCTATTCAAATGAAATAGTCACAATGTCGACAATAATATATATGAAAATGTGTTCACCACAGTATTATATTCAAAAATTGAAAAAAGATAAAAGATTCACCATTAGAAGACTATGGGATATCATTTGGTCATTGAAATAATCAATAAAAAGATATTTAAATGATATAGGAAAGAGCTCAATTTTTCACTTTGTGTGATTTTGGTTATATAAAGATGAATCCATTGAGCAGTGGTTGGAGGGAACGGTTAATTTTAGTTATGTCTGGAGTGTAAATATTATGGATAATATTTGCTTCTTTATATTTTTACATTTTTCATAAAATTTCATAAATATATGAGGTAATATGAAACAATAAAAAAAAAAAGAAAGAAAGGCATAGGAATTGGTGCCTTCAAAATTGGTTTGGCGCTTATTTTAGGAAACCAGACATCTATAGATTGACCGAGGTTGACAACACATTAAAACTTTTTCAGAGAACTTGTAAAAGTCTAAGTAATATAGATGTTGTGCAGCCCACATGACTGAGAGATCTTTGGAGCAAAGTTAGCTTTGGCTATAAAGCTTGGAAGAAAATGTTCTTCCTTTGAAATATTTTCTATTTTCCCCTCTTTATGCTTAATGTTTTTTTTTTTTTCTTCTTCTAACCGAATTGGAACTTTCCTGTAGTTTCCTTCAACCTTGCAATTTCTTCAAACCATTCGGAGACTGACATCTCAAATAACAGTGAGATTCCCAATAGTTAACTTCATAGCAACTTCCTCAAAGGTAAAATGTGACTTTATCCCAAGTTATCAGGATTGTTCCACTTTTAGCAGAAATTTTTCCTTTCAGTGGTGTTTACGTAATATAAAAATTGCTGTTTTAAGCAGAAATATTTTTCAAACAGACAAGTTTATAATCTTTTTCCTAAAATACTTACGTAAAAAATTTATCATTTGAACACAGCATGCCAATGTATCTGCTTTTCTCAGAAACACTATAAAGGATTTGTTGAAATGACCCTCTCTCATTCCAACCCCACTTCACATCTCAAAGGTTCATGAACTGTAATGACTAGGTGGAGGTGGGATCAGCACTGGGGGACCAGACACCCTTAGCTCTTCATGTGCGGGGACTTGAAGACATACGTGATTAAACAGAGCACATTCTGAGACAGAAACATAAGTGTTTTCTGAATAGCTTTCAATAATTTCTCAGTTTCTATTATTTTGGAGACCTTTTCCTTTATATTTCCTTCTTCCCTAATACCATTTTGCTGCGAATAGATTTTCCTCCTTCTTATGTGTCTTAGAAGAAGTGTCTGGTTTTGTACTTCACTGGTGAATGTTAAATTTTGCTTCTGTTATATTTCTTTTGACTTCATATCTTCTTTCTTTTGCTGCCCAACCTAGAAATCTCACATATAAGCCTCTCACAAGAGGCTCTCACAAGTGACTTGTTCTTAGTAAAGCCCACGGTCAAACCATCCCTGCTAATTTATGGTGCCATGTAATTTGTTTACACTTAAGCTATGTTTAAGCAAAAACAAAAAGGAACAATGAAGCATAGATGAAGGTCTTTTTGAGGAGCTAGAGGGGTAAGTGTCACAAATAATGTGCTCATAACAGCAGGCCCCGTGCACCTGCCACCTGGCCAAAGGCAGCACCACACATTCTGTTCAGACTCTAGAAGAACCAGATGCTCTCATCAGTGGAAAGGATCCATCGAGACGCCCAGCAGAGTTGCCTTCAGTGCAGCTGGTTGGGTGTTAGTGAACTTCACACAGGGACAGTGCCAAAGAACTGACAGGTACCATGTACAGGGCAGGGGAAGATGGATGTTGTCTAATCCAGTGAGACCTAAATAGAACAGGAAGGAATCAGAAGGGCAAACTCTCTCTCTTCTTGAGCTGGAATGTTTATCTGGGTTCCTGGGCCTTTGCACAGGGGACATACAACAGTGTCACCACCTCCCCCTTCCTTGTGTGACAAATTGGGAGATTTCTTGGCCTCCACAATGCATGAGCCAGTCCCCATAAATTATATCTTTCTATCTAAACTCCCATTGCTTCTCTTTCTCTGGAAAACCTTGACTACTGTTAGTTTATCAAAATAAGTTCCACTTTGATAAATACTGAATAAGTTAAGTTCCACTTTGATAAATACTGAATAAGTAAGTTCCACTTTGATAATCCTGAATAAGTGCCATTATTTCAGTATTATTTTCTTACAAATGGGGGAAAACAGATGACAGAAAATAGAGAACCCTGGGACCAAGTATAAACTTTGGATTCAAACCTGGATTTATTTTTCCCAAAAGCCCATTTACTTTCCTCTACTCACACCAATATACTCTCCCCAGAAACACCGTTGGAACTGTGCCTGTAAAGCACAGTAATAGCAATTAAGGAGAAGAAACCCAAAAGTCTAAGAATCAGTGAAAACATATGAAGAGCGGGAAGCAACATATATTCTTTGAAAAGTGTCATATTTGTTTGGATATTAGATCAGTCTTGTTGCCTTGGACTGCCACACTAGTGACTGACACCATCTCGTGATTTATGCTTCTCAGCTGTGCCTGTGAGACACGAGTCATAGAAAAATCACAAAACCCATATTTCTCATCCCCACCTGTTGTGACCAGTCCTTTGAACCAAATGATGGATTTATAGTCAACCTACAGCTCCTCAGACAGTGTGAATATTTTGTCTGGTATAGAATAAAAGACAAAAATGTAGTACATTTCTGTCACCTTTTCTTTAAAATTTCTTTAACTTCTTGATCGTTATTTTCTAGGAGAAGAAATAATCGTTTAATATAATTAAGTGGCAACTGCTCCCTCCTCTTACCCCCAACGACATTTGGCAGCGTCTGGAGGTATTTTTAGTTGTTGGCATCTAGTGGGTAGAACCAGGGATGTTGCTAAAGGTTCTGCAAAGCATGGGACAGACCCTAACAAGAATTACCTGTCTCAACACGTCAGGGGCACTGCAGCCCAGAAACCATGATGCACACATATGTATTACAGTGGCTCTGTATCCACTTTCCCCCTTCTCACCTCATTCTCAGCTTATGCATGAAAATTTGGAAGTTGTTTTTATTATGACATTAGAGAGTAAAGCATGAACTTGAGAAGTGGATTCTGTTTCTTCCTTTGCTCTTCTTTCCACTTTCATGACCAAATTTGGAGATAGGATTGAATTCTATGCAGCTTCAATTTCTGTATTGGGAAACTAGATTACTATATATCAAGTTTATGCTATAATTGCTAAGTTACACTAAAGACCCAAACATTTACTTATATCCTTGTTGAAAAATAATATAAAAAGTGAGTGGAAAGGGTTATTATATGGAATATGTATCTAGTCAATATTCCATGAATAACTTTTGCTGTGATGGGAACTTACTTTGATAAATTGATGATATTGAGGAAGAATGCATGTGATTTGATTTACCTGAAGCTTCCTTTTTTTTTTTTTTTCTTACTGTTTTTGGCCTGGGCTGGGTTTGAACCCGCCACCTCTGGTATATGGGGCTGGCGCCCTACTCCTTTGAGCCACAGGCACCGACCCTGAAGCTTTCTTTCCAGTATTATTCAAGCTGGATTAAAAGGTGGCATAACTGTGTGATTCTCTAGTTTCCTTCGATGTGGCATTCAAATAGAGGTTGAAAAGTAAAACACAAAATGAACCTCTGATTAAAAAATATGCAGAAGAGTGGAAGAGAAATTTTACCAAATACTTCAGCAAATATGCATTTGAAAAGATATTCAACATTCCATGCCATTAGATGACAAATTAAAACAACAATAATATACCACTGCGCACTTGTTAGAACGGTCAAACTTGAAAATGCAAAGAGGTGGAACAAAGGGGATTCTCATTCCTTGCTGGTGGGCAGGCAAAATGGTGCAGTCACTTTGTAAGACGGTCCGCTGCTCTTTTATACAACTAAATATATCCTTCCCATATGAGTCTGTAATTATGTTTCATGTTATTTATCCAAATGGGTTGAGCATTTATGTCTGCATAAAACCTACATGATAATGTTTATAGAAGCGTTATTCATAGTGGCCTAAAATTAAAGCCAACCAAGACATCCTTTGGTAGGTGAATGGGCAAATGAACCGGGGTACATTCAGGCAAGTGAGGATTATGCAGAAACAAAAAGAAATGAGCTGCCAGGGTAGGGAGCAGACATGAAAGAATCTTAAATGTGTACTACTGAGTGAAAGAAGCCAGTTCACAAAGGCTCTGTGCTGTATGATTCCAGGTATATAGTTAGGAAAAGGCAAAACTATGGAGACTATAAAAAGATCAGTTATTTTAGAGAGAGGAAAGGATGAATGGGTGGAGCATAGAGGATTTTTAGGGAAGGGAAACTATTCTGTAGGATATTATAAGGGTAGATGTGTTGACGTTTGAACAGCATGGGTCAGCTTATATATGCATTTTTTCAATAACATTTTTTGGAGATTTGGGACAATTTGAAAAACTCATGGAGGAGCTGTGTAGCTTAGAAATATCAAAAAAGAAAAAGAAAAAGTTATATATGTCAGGAATACATAAAATAAATGCAGATAACTAGTCTATTTTATCATTTGCTTCCATGAAATATACATAAATCTCTTATAAAAAGTTATGTACACAAACACTTATAGACTATATCTGGCATCATTCTCAGCTGAGAGAAATTTTAACACTTGTAAACATGCCGTATCAAATCATAATGGCATAATATTAACCTTAGTAGTACGGTACTATGGCCATAATTCTGTAGGCACCTATGTTGCTATTGTGGTGAGCTCAGATGTTGAGAGTACCTGTTTGAAGGACTGTGTCACTGGTCATCTCCATATGAGCTCCAGTAAGTTTTCTTCTCCAGTAAATTACTTCTCATAGTAGAAAGTTAGCTCTTAAGAGTTTTCGTGAGTTTTTCATCATGTTTAATGAGATATCATAAACTTTCAATAACACCAAGGGACCTATATAAAGTGCCACTAGCAATACTCAAAGTGCTCCTAAGACACCATGACATTGCAAGAAATGGATACCAGGACTCCGTGAGTTCAATAGTGAAGGCATCACAGTGATGTGATGTATTCCACAAATACATCTCTAATTTAGCTTCTATGTCAGGGACTCATATGGATCTTTAAGGTTCATTTCGCATGGAATTCTATGGAAAGGATTGTTCACATTAGCAAAGAGAAGCTTGACAGAAGTGACACCAGGGAAGTGTGGAAGGATTACACCATTAAAGAGGCCATTGTTGTTATAGAAAAAACCATGAAAGCATCAGACCCCGAACAATAAATTCCTGTTGGAGAAAACTGTGTCCAGATGTTCAGCATAACTTCAGAGAACTTACTACTGAGCCAATTGAGGGAATAATGAAAGAGAGTGTGGAGATGAGAAATGGGATGGGGGGAGGATATAAAGGGTTTAAAGATATGGATCTGGAAAATTTCAAGAGCTACTTATTAGACACCACATCAGAGGAATTCACAGAAGACACCTTGATGGAGATGAGCAGTGCCGGAAACCAGGTCGACATTAGACAATCTGGCCCAGGTCTTCCGATTACTGGAGATGACTTTGACTTCTATGGCATGAACCCTTCTTAATAAAGGCACTGAAACTAAAGCAAGCAGTGGAAGAAGGATTGGTACCACATTGAAACATTTTTAGTGTAATGTAATAGCAAAACATGTGGATGGAATTACTACGTACCACGATGTATTTGTATAAAGTTACACCAGATGTGCCTACCTCTCCTGCCTTCCTTTCCACCTCTCTACCTCTTCCCCCTCTGCTACCCCGGAGACACCAGGACCAACCTCTGCTCTTCCTCGCCCCTCCTCCTGCTCCTCAGCCACCTCAAAGGAAAGACCATGAAAGTAGAAAACCTTTACAGAGACCCAATTTCACTTAATGCATAGTAAATGCATTTTCTCTTCCTTATGATTTTCTTAATAACATTTTCTTTTCTCCAGATTATGTTATTATCAGAATACAGTATATAACAGATATAACGTGCAAAGTATGTATCAGTCAACTATGTGATTGGCAGGGCTTTTGGTCACAGTAGGCTATTAGTTGTTAAGTTTTTGGGGACTCAAAAGTTATACATGGAATTTTGACTGTGCAGGGGGTGGGTAAGCCTAGACCCTCTATTGTTCAAGAGTCAACTGTACTTATCAAAACTCGTAACATGTATGATACCAAGACCACACTTGAACGTAAACTGTGGACTTTGGGCAATAATGATGCATGGATGTAGGGTCTTTGGTTATGGCAAAGGTCCCCACTGGGGCAGGATGTATATGGTGTGTCAAGCTGTTCATGTTTAGGGATTCTCTGTACTTTCCACTTAATATTGCTGTGAACCTGAGACTCCTCTAAAAAATAGAAAATATTTTATGTTTTAAAAAAGGAAAACACAGGGCGGTGCCTGTGGCTCAGTGAGTAGGGCGCCTGCCCCATATACCAAGGGTGGCGGGTTCGAACCTGGCCCTGGCTAAGCTGTAACAACAACAACAAAAAAATAGCTGGGCATTGTGGCAGATGCCTCTAGTTCCAGCTACTTGGAAGGCTGAGGCAGGAGAACTGTCTAAGCCCAAGAGCTGGAGGTTGCTGTGGGTTGTGACGCTGTGACACTCTACCGGGCAACAAAGTGAGACTCTGTCTCTAAAGAAAAAAAGGAAAACACAGAAATCACTGAGAACAAGAGAAAATCATGTCAGTTAAAAGAAATTAATTTGGATTATTGAAAGAGGAAGAAATGTAGAATTTGGAAACTTGAGTACAACAAAATGTCAATTAGATAGGTCTCCGTCTTCCAGTGACACATTGGTATCAAGGGACCACGTGATCCAGGAGGTGATGACACTGGCTGAAAGTTTTCAACTTAGTTAATTTGAAGAAGCTTTTGTTTCTTACGTTTCCAAGTTTCTAAAGAAAGTCAGGGAGGCAGAGCAAGATGGCAGCCGAATAACAGCTTCCTTGCGGCTGGGCACGGTGAGACCCGGGAGAGAGGACCTCAGGCATCTCTGGCAGGTGGGATCTACCCAGGAACTTCCCCTTGGGGACACAGGGAGACAGCGTGAGGCTTCTGGACACCCTGAGGAAGGCAAAGCGGCAGAGACTGGGCAAGTGGTTGCGTCTGTTCACTCGATCTGATCCTGTTGGCGGCTGTGGATGGGGCAACAGTGGGACTGCAGGCTGGAAAGGCCTTGCCTGTTGAGCTGTTTGGGTTTCTTTTGCACTTGGCACTCGGTTGAACTGCCTTGGGAGAACTTGGGCAGGAGTGTGGGGGTTTTTGAGTGTTGCCTGGGGCCCCAGACCAGGCCACTGAGCCAGAAAGAGCTGCCAGTATTTGGTGGTGGGCTGTGTGGAGCCATTGTGGGACAACTGCTCTGGCAAGCTCCACCCTCAGGGTCTCAGAACAGGCATCGGGCGGGAGCCAGTAATCTAGTGACTGAGCAGCTTAAAGGCGGGGACTGAGACGCCTCATAGCCTTAGCCCTCAGGGGCATAGGGCGAGATTGGTTTTGGCACACAGGGTAAGCGGATAGCCACTCAAGGAGCGATCCCAG
>CAUYRH010035088.1:0-14228 GCA_963574655.1 Perodicticus potto | reverse complement strand
AATAGGTAGAATACTTTGGGAAGCATTGTCATTTTAACAATTGATATTCCCAGTCTATGAGCATGGGATGTTTTTCGATTTGTTGGTGTTATCTACAATTTTATTCTTCAGTGTTTTCCTTGTAGAGATCTTTCAGTCTTGGTTAAGAATATTCCTAGGTATTTATTTTATTTTATTTGGCAGCTATTGTAAATGGGATTGAGTTCTTAATTTGGATCTCTATTTGGTTGCAATTAATATATAGAAATTCCACTGACTTGTGTACATTGATTTTACAATCTGAGACTTCACTGAATTCATTTGTCAAAACCTGGGAGTCTTTTGTAGGAATCTTCAGGATTTTTTAGATATAATGTAATATCAACAAACAATTATTATTTGACTTAATGACTTAATGTTGTCCAAATTAAATGCTCTTAATTTCTTTTTCTTGTCTGATTGCTCTGGCTGGGGCTTCCAGTGAGTTTATTTTATTTTATTTTATTTTATTTTATTTGAGACAGAGCCTCAAGCTGTCACCCTGGATAGAGTGCTGTGGCATTACAGCTCACAGCAACCTCCAATTCCTGGGCTCAAGCGAGTCTCCTGCCTCCTCCTCCCAAGTAGCTGGGACCACAGACGCCCACCACAACACCCAGCCATTTTTTTTGGTTGAAGCCATCACTGTTGTTTGGCGGACCTGGGCTGGATTCGAACCTGCCAGCTCAGGTGTACGTGGCTGGCGCCTTAGCCCATTGAGCCACAGGCGCCGAGCCAAGCTATGAGTTTATTATAGATGGAGTTTATTATTTTGAGGTATGCTTCTTCTATGCCTGGTTAGTTGAGGATTAGGGTTAGAGTTAGCTGGATTTAATCAAATACTTTTTATCATCTATTGAGATTATCATGTATTTTCTTGATAATTCTGTTTATTTGATGAATCACGTTTATTGACTTGTGTATGTTGAACCATCCTTCAATGCTGGGATAAGCCCATTTGATGATAGTGTATTATCTTTTTATGGCCATCGGATTTGATTTGGTAGAATTTCATTGAACATTTTTGCACCATAATAACAGATACTATGTAATAAGTCTTGAACTCAAGTAACTGATTTCTCCCATTTTGCTCTTCTTTTTCACAATTTTTTTCCTAATCTAGCTCCTTTACATTTTATATAAATTTGTTTATTCCAGAAAAAATCATGCTGAGTTTGTTTATATGAATGAAACTAACACTATATATCAATTTGTGGAGAATTAATATCTTTATGTTAAACTCTTCCAACACATGAACATAATGTGTTCCTCCATTTGTTTATATCTTTTATTTATTTATTTATTTATTTATTATTTTACTTATTTATTTTTTTAGAGACAGAGTCTCACTTTATCACCCTCAGTAGAGTGCCATGGTGTCACAGCTTGTAGCAACCTCCAATTCCTGGGCTTAGGTGATTCTCTTGCCTCAGCCTCCCGAGCAGCTGGGATTACAGGTGCCCGCCACAATGCATGGATATTTTTTGTTGCAGTTTGGCTGGAGCTGGGTTTGAACCTGTCACGCTCAGTATATGGGGCCAGCACCCTACTCACTGAGCCACAGGCACTGCCCTGTTTAGATCTTTTAAAGTTTTCTTCAGCATTGTATGATTTTTAGTACACAAACTATATGTATATTTTTGGATTTGCACCTAAATATTTCATATTTTGAGCAATTATAAATGGTGTTGTACTTTTAATTTTGGTTTCCATGTGTTAGTATATGAAAATACAATTAATTTTTGCATCTTATTCTTTTATCCTGCATCCTTGTTAAACTTATTTATAAATCACAGGAGTTTGGGGGCAATTTTACATATTCCTTAGGATGTTTTGCATTGTCAGTCATGTCATCTGCAAATAGATACAGTTGTATTTTGTCCTTTTCACTCAGAATACATAATGTTTCTTTTCCTTGATTTATTGGTTACAACTCCAAGAAATATGTTGAAAGAGTTGAGCATGGTCATTCTTGTCTTATTCACATTTTTAGAGGGAAAGCATTGAGTCTTTCATCATTAATTACAAGTATAGTGTTTTGTAGATGTTATTTATTGAACATTAAGTTGAAGAAGTTTCTTGTATTCTGAGATTCTTACCATTCTTATAATAAATAGGTATTATATTTTATAAATTGTATTTCCTGAAAATTCTGAGACTGTCAATTATATACACAAATTGGGGTCAGTAAGTTTTTCTTCTGGAAAGATCCAGATAATAAATATATTTGGTGTGCGTGTGCCACATATTTTCTCTGTTTAATATACTTTGTTGTTTTCTAACCCTTTAAATGTTTAAAAACCATTCCTAATTAATGGTTGTATAAAAACAATCCCCTAGTCACATTTGACTTATGGACTTTAGTTGTCTGACCCCTGCTTTTGGTTAATTCCTCATGTTGGTACATTTCCTCACATGACATATAAGTTTTTTTTGTTAGCTTTTCCTTAGGAAATATTGAGTTTTACATGAATATTCTTTGGTCTGGATAACAAAAGACCCTTGAATTAATTTAGAAACTAATTATGTTAATTTATTTGCTTTAGGAATGTATATCAACAGGAAATCTAAATATTTTTGGTATTTTAAGTTTTTTTGTTCTGTTTTGTTTTGTGTTTTGAGGAGAAGGAAAGAAAAGTTTATTTATTAACCAGCAAATGAGGAGGCTGTCAGACTACTACCTCAAAATACCAGTGTCCTGCTTGAGCAGTTCAGATCTTTTATAGGGGATGGTTCTGATCAATCTCATCTTCAGCTAAGACAGTCTTGTGACCACCCCCCAGATTCAGCTTGTCTTCTCTGGTACAAAGAACAAAGGGCACTCCCCTGCCTCTCTTGACCATGGGCCTGAGGCAGGGATACAGCTTTTAGTTCTCAAAAAGGGTCAGGGATTTTGGGAAGACACAGAACATATTTTTATCCCTTCTCAGGCAATTTTTTCTGTTGTATATTCCCCACTGTCTATTTTACACTTCCACATCTATGGCAGGAGGGGTATCTGAATATTAATGTCACAATGTAATGTGATAGTGACCTGTATTTTTACTTTCCTTTTTCTTTTTACTATCTAAAATATACACTACAGTGAAATTTTCTTTGTTGCTTTGATATTTTACACTATTCATGAATAAGACATCAGAAAATTCAGGTTTCTTTCAGAGGCTCAGATTCAACTTCCCAATTTCTGCAAACACTGAGGGAAACCTGTTTGCTGTGAGTGGATATTAAACTCCCATCGCTAGCCTCAAAGCCCTGCGCCTCTTGTAAAACTACAGGGGTCCAAAGCAGCATGGACTTTCATACTACGTACTGTCTTTCCTTATTCTTTGATTTTGATTTCTCTACTTATTTCTGGCACTGGGTATTTTTATGCTTTTTTCTTTTTTTTCCTTTCCTTTTTTCTCAAGGAAAGAATTAACATCTATGTTCATTCAGTCTACTCTGTTGCTTACTGTCCTGTGGCTTTGCAATGCATTTTCTTAGGTCATTCTAACAATCACCCAAGTCTCAGAGTGGAGATATTGAAAAGAAATTCTTGAAGTGAAGGGTAAATTAATCTTCTTTAGATGGTTCCTTGCTTTTTTCCTCCAGCCTTCACTTTTCTCCAGACTTGTGTCAGAGCCTCATACAAGTCATCACTGTGATACAGGCAAAGAAAGAAAAAGTGCTGCTCCAGATAATTCTGTGAAAATCACAGAGAAAGCCTGGGAGTTATGCTGTGGTACTCAGGTAACTGAGTTTAACTCAGTAGAATGAAAAAGACTCTCATGATGGTGGCGTACAGCACAGTGAATGCATGCATTGACGGAGCCAAAGAACACATTTCTCTCTCACATAATACTCTACGGAGATTTGGCAGAAACGCATACATTCACAAATACTATAAATTTTCTCTTTATTAGTCATGATAGCAGCCTCTTGTTATTTTATTTTCTTTTTAGTGTTACTTTTTCTGCAGGAATGGCCATATTGGAAACTTTTCTCTTTAATATAGCTAGAATTTTAAAATAATTTTCACCATATATTTAAGAAATATAGAAAAGCAAAGACATACAAGTATCTGTATATGCTATTTACTTTAAAACCATCATATCTATTCATATGTTCTGATCCACTGAGGAAACATATTTCTACTAAGTTTGTAGAACAGAGAATTGCAAAGATACAGAGTTATGCATATTTTTGTGACTATAAATTCTGGCTTCTTTCCTCTATCCTCTGTTGCTCCTTTAAGAGATGAAAAGTTTCCCATAGATACCAAATGTGAGCTTTAGCTTTTCCTTCAGATCACTTACCCAAGTCGGGGTGAATAGAGTCTCCCACAAATGGCCTAAATCACTACTATAGTCTTAATTTATTGCATATATGCTAAGTTAGAATATAAATAAAAAAATTCAAAATCTTAAGTCATCGTAGACATTATTAAATAATTACACTTAAATTTATTAAACATTTTTTGTCCTCTCTGAATAACTTAAAAAGATAACTATTTGAAAAATAAACAAATTCTATTATTAATTTTATTTTACTGTTTAGCTGAGGTCATCATTTTGCCTGATTAAATTAGAATTTTTAACTTTTTTATTTGTATTACTAGATTTAGGGGTACAGATGATTTTCTGTTGTAAAGATGAATTGTGCTGTGGTAGAGACAGGGTTTTTCATGTACTTATTACCCAAATACATTATACCTGATGAAAAATTGCAAATTAAAATTTAATGTTTGATTGTGAACACATTTCCACATCTTAGGTTTATTCTCAAATAATAAAATTGTGATTTAATGCCTCAATTTAGATTCTTTTTAATTTGAAGTCTAATATCACTCAAAAGTCTGATGCTTTGAAAATAAAAGTTAATTATCAAAAAAACCCAAATCAATCGTTCTAAATCTAGAAGACCATAAGGGAAACTTTGGAAAACATAAATGATCTGCTGAGAGAGAAAGAGAGGGAGAGAGAGAAAATAAAGTATGTGTAAACAACAGATTTCTCAGAGAGAAGACAAATATTTCTCAGGGGGAAGAAGATTATCCTTATCTTGAGAGAAGCTAGAGGCTGATCCGGAGATTATGGTAATTAGTATATATCTGAGATTTCCAATCCAATGGATACTTAATAATTTTTTTTTTTTTTAGACAGAGTCTCATCATTTTTCCCTCCATAGAGTGCTGTGGCATCACAGCTCACAGCAACCTCAAACTCTTTTGGGCTTAAGCGATTCTCCTGTCTCAGCCTCCCCAGTAGCTGGGACTACAGGTGCCCAGCACAACACCCAGCTATTTTGTCGCTGTAGTTGTCATTGCTGTTTGGCAGGCCCGGCTAGGCTCGAACTCACCACCTCCAGTGTATGTGGCTGGTGCCCTAGCTGCTTGAGCTACAGGTGCTGAGCCACTTTATAAGATTTTACAAGAAGATCTGATGGCTTCTTGTCTAAATTCTAATTCCTAGTAGGTGGTATGCTGGAACCAGCTTTTAATGACTAATGAGAGCAAATAAATAAACATTTAGGACCTAAAATTAGAAATGTTATTTTACAATGGAAAATAAGAAAAGGAAACTAAGGAAATAGAGGTAGCTTAAATATGAGATTTAGTTATCATTCTAGTAATAATGACTCCTACAGAAGATTTATATAATTTTATAGCTATTATATCTATGGTAAACTATGGTATCAAATGTACGAATAAACATATGGGGACATAGGGTATCCAATGTGTGGATCAAGGGAAGCTAGAACAGACAACACTGAATATGGAAAATATGATTTTAAACTTAAAAGATTCTTCCCTATAAAAGTAAATACATTTATGAAACAATGATTATTATAACTGCCTATGGATTTAATGTATTTCTAAGTAAGCACTTTCTTCGTCTTATTTTAGAGGTGATGAAAACTCCCCCCTCGTTGCCTGATCATTCTGGTAATTAGTTTAATTTAAGACAAAATATCTTTCCTGTCTCTTTACCATGAAACAAAATATAATCACCCACATTATTCCATTAGCACTGATTCTACAAAGACAAAATTGAGTGCCTGCACTGATTATGCTTCAAATATCAAAGTCTGGAGTTTTAAAAACTTGGTAACAATTAAAATATCAGGAAATTAGATCCCTAGTGATTATTTTTTGGATAAATAAATGAATAACTATAATGATAACTATTAAATTATGAGAGAGAAGCAAAGAGATTCACATAGAAATTAAGAGGCTTTCCCAAGATGGTAGATGGGTGAAAGGAGGACAAAACAGGTACTAGAAGGAAAAATAATAGTTTTGACATACACAAATATACACACACATATACATCTATATATATACACACATGCACATCATTTTGTTTTGTATACATAAAATGAAAAAATATATATATATATGCTTTCTCTGAGCGCACTTACAGATTTCAGTGTATCGAATCCACAGAATGTGCCTCCAATAACATTTAACAGTCAAGTCACTAGGAAAGGGAAGAGTGACTGGGACTGTGCAAACAATTCTTTGCCTCAGTTACTTGTTAGCTGTGGCTCCAGCTGTCTGAGCCAGCTGTCAGATGGGCTGACTCCCAGCATGCACCTGTAGGTGGTGGAAACATGCCAGTGAGGAATAGGAAAGGATCAGGAATAGGAATAGGAAAGGACCAGAACCGCTACTGGAAACCAACTAACCGTGGTGACGCTGCCACATGCACGTGTGCTGAGGGAAGAGACTAACTGTGACTCCTTGCAATGCCAGTGTCTTCTTTCTCAGTTGATTTTATAGCCCTTCCCTTGTTGCTTCTAGTCATCGTGTCTTCTTAAGTCTAGAAATGTTTCCAAAACTTATTTTCTTTCTCATAATTCATTATTTTGTTTTCCCACTATATTCTCCATCACCACTTAAAGTTTTATTTGGTTGGGTTTTGTTTCTAGCTCTATTTCCTTAATTTCTAACATCTGGGAATGTCACTAGGGGGTGTTATGTTATACACTTGAGTCTCCAGAGTATTTGTGGCCATCAGAGTTGTTTACGATAACCTACTAAAAATGAGCTCTACATGTGATGTTTAAATCTGGCTAAGATGGAGAAACAGGGATTGGGTTATCATTCTGCTTTAAAAGATTCAAAAACTAAAGGAAATATAAAAAAACAACTCCCAGCTCACTTGATGTGAGAGAACAAGGGAAAGTTGTTCCTAAAAGATGGGGACAAATGAGGCAAACCCCCATTTACTGACTGGAGAAAGTTTCTAAGATAAGGCACAGACCATGGGAGTTGGGGAGATGAACCGGTGGAGGGAAGCGAACTGACCAGAGAGAGAACTCCAACTGCCCCTAGAGAAAGGCGGCAGCTGTCTGAGCCAGCTATCCAGGGGTAACCTGATTCCTAAAATGCTTCTATGGGTGGTGTTCATTTGAATACTACTGAAGGCCAGAGAGTACTACCCCAAAGTACTAGAGAAAAATATTACCTGAAGATCATGTAGAATCTAGAATAGTGGCTGTTTCCAATAACCAGAGAAGAATTCCTCATAACTCACATGACATTAGTCAGAGTACTAAGAAGTTTCATGTTTCAGTCATGTAGAAAAAAATCAGCTTTAGACTAAATGGCACTCTGATATTGGCTAAGGAAGCCTAAAACCATGACTCAAAAGAATCAAATCGATGTCAGCTCATTTAACTGTGTTACAGACAGAAGCTTAAGAATATTACACGAAAAATGCATATACTCCTCACCATCAAGCTAAAATTCACAATATCTCATATTTGATTAAAAAAAAAATTCCAGGACAGCACCTGTGGCTCAAAGGGGTAGGACTCTGGCCCCATATGCCGGAGGTGGTGGGTTCAAACCCAGCCTCAGCCAAAAACTGCAAAAAAAAAAAAAAAAAAAAAAAAAAAAAAATTCATTATGATAGGTTGATCTTT
This sequence comes from Perodicticus potto, assembly GCA_963574655.1. Classification (NCBI taxonomy): domain Eukaryota; kingdom Metazoa; phylum Chordata; class Mammalia; order Primates; family Lorisidae; genus Perodicticus; species Perodicticus potto. The sequence goes on along the minus strand of CAUYRH010035088.1, from coordinate 6,302 downwards.
GTTATTTTATTTAATTCATTGCTTAATTACTGTTTTCCTATGAATGATTATACTGTGGTTAATATGTTAGCATAGCAGTATTCCCAGATAGTTTTTTGTTTGTTGGGAGGCTGGGCTTTGGGGGGGCAGAGTTAATACTTTGCATGAAATATCTTACTTTATAACAGTGAAATTGCTATCTCTTTTGTCTTGTGATTTTTTTTTTTGAGGTGAAATTTAAGTTTTTGTGTGAGTAGTACTATTATACCTATCTCGAGTGTCTTGCTGGTACTGTATCACATCATATCTTTGTTTAATTCTTAATAAAATGTTCACTTGTTAAAAAAAAAATTCCAGTTTATCGCAGCCCAATTCATAATTGCTAAGTCATGGGAGAAGCCCAAGTGCTCATTGACCCACAAGTGGATTAAGAAATTGTGGTATATGTACACCATGGTATATCATACAGCCTTAAAGAAAGATGGAAACTTTACCTCTTACATGTTTACATGGATGAAGCTGGAAAAGATTCTTAGCAAAGTATCTCAAGAATGGAAGAAAAAGTATCCAATGTACTCAGCCCTACTATAAAACCAATTTATACCTTTCATATGAAGGCTGTAATCCAACTACAGCGCAAGAATATGGGGAAAGGGGGAAGGGAGAGGAGGGAAGGGGGTGATGGGTGGAGGGAGGGCAATTGATGGGACCACACCTATGGTGCATCTTAGAAGGGGATGGGTAAAACTTACTAATGCAGAATATAAAGGTCTTAACACAGTAACTAAGAAAATGCCATGAATGCTATGTTAACCAGTTTGACGAAAATATTTCAGATTGTATATGAAACCAGCACATTGTACCCCCATGATCGCATTAATGTACGCAGCTATGATTTAATAATAAAAAAAATTCTAAGCATATCTGCAAAGAGTCCAAAGAAGAAAAAACTGTACTGATAATGAGGAAAAAGATTGATCAATTAAAACTGAACTGGAAATGGCAGAAAGCATTGAATTAAATAAGCAAAAACATTTAAAAGTATCATTATAACTTTACTGCATGTGCTTATGAAGCTACAGGGAAAGGTAAACATGTTTAGGAGAGATATGGAAGAGAATTGTCTAAAGAAACAACATAAAACTTCTATGGAGAAATCTACAATGTCTAAAATGAAAAATTCACTGAATAGGATTAACCCCAAGTTAGATGTTGCAGAAGGTAATATTAGTGAGTTGAGGTTATAGCAAAAGACACTATCCAAAGGAAACATGGGGAGAAAATAAGACAAAGAATGAATCGGAAAACTTTACATGGCAGAAATATGTGTAAGTGGCATCTCCAAAATAAAGAAAAGGGAAAAGAAAAAAATAAATTTTACAAATAATGGCCCCAAATGTTTCAAGTTTGATGGAAACTATATATGGAAACATTCCAGAAACTCAATGGTTCTAACCTCAAAAATAATGAAGTACACTATACTAACAAATAAGGCAATAAATTGCTAACAAGGAAAAATTTTCTAAAAAGAAAAACATAAAGGAGTAAGTGAAAGACACAGGGCATACAGAAATAAAGGTGACAGATTCCTTATTAGTATAATGCAAGTTTCGAGATACGTTAGTATTTTCTGTGGAATGCACTGAAATGTAACGTATATATCTATGCATGTATATATATATATGTATAATGATTCAAATAAGATACAAACAGAGCATGAAGAAGATATGCAGATGAATAATAATTAAAGAAGAGTGGCTGTGTTAATATCAGACACAATAGGTTCATAGAAAATCATATAACTAGTTATTAAGAAAGTCAGTGTATCAAGAGATAGAGTGATCAGAAATATTTATGCACCCAATAACAGAAACTCAAAAGGCACGAGGAGAAAATGTAGAGATCTGTAAGAAGATACAGAAAATTTATAGTGATAGAGATGTCAAGACTGCCATCTTCATAACTAAGAGCACAACTAACAATCAGTTAAAGTGTAGACTTGCAGGGTACCATCAGCCAACTTGGCCCATCTGACATACATCACTCTACTCATTAACTGTGGAATAAACATTCTTTTCGACTACATGATGGACAAAATTCTGTCCCATAAAACAAATCTCAATACATTTCATAATATGTAAGTTATACCAAATGTTTACTCAGATCACAAAGTCAATTTGAATCAGTAACAAAAAGCTATCTAAATAGCTCTCAGATATTCAAAAACCAAATAATGCACTTCTAAATAATCAGCGGCTCACAAAAAGAATCAGAAAAGATATTTAAAAGCATCTCGAATTGAATAAAAATAATAACACAGCAAGTCAAAATTTGTTGATGAGGTTAAAATGTTACTTAGAAGGAAAATTTTAGTATGAAATAATTATTTTACATCAGAAGAAAAATCTAAAATTATTGATTTGAGATACTTGTCAAAGAAACCATTAAAGGAAGAAATGAAGCTAAAAGTAGAGGAAGTAATAAAGGCCATAAATAATCAATAAAATGAAAAAAACATAAAAATAATGATGAACATTAACGAAATGTAAAGGTATATTCAGATAAAATGGATACAGGTGACAAAACTCCAGGGCTATAAATGAGAAAAACTAGTGAGGAGATTAACTACCAACCTACCAATAGGTTGAAATGAAGAAGGTACTTTCCTAAAAATACAAAAGGTATTTTCACTACAGTTTTTGTAGGTTTTAGGAGGATGGCTAGGGTTTATGATGAATGTCTTCATGCCAATAAAATCAATGCCTTCAATGAAATGGATCCACTTGTGATCCATTGAAAAACACAAACCACCAAAACTTACTTGAGGTAACAGATCATAGTCCTACATGTAATAAATAAACTGAATCAGTAGTTAAAAACCTTCTCATAAAGAAACTCCAGGCACTAATGACTTCACAAATTCCACCAAACACTGACTTAATATCAATTGATTGAATTAGTATCAATTATATAATAATTTTTCAAAAAAATTGAAGAGGTTATAATATTACCCAACTCACTCTCTAAGGCCAACATTATGCTGAATAAAAATAAGAAAGAAGCATATCAAAAACTAAAAATTATAGACCAATCTTTCCTATAAAACAAATACAAAATTTTAACAAAATTTTGACAGAAGTAGCCCAACCATATATAGAAAATTAATGCACCTTAACCAAGCAGGATTTGTTCAAGTCATACAAGGACATTTTAACATTGAAACAAATCATACTTGCAGTCACACACATATTGACACAATCAAACTGACACACACATTTTTGTTGGTTAATATTAGTGTTAATATGTATAACCACACACATGCACACACTTAAGTGTGCTTAGGTGGTATAGTTCAGTTACATATTTCCAATTCCTTTCTCTTTCCTCTATGTAGTAAATATTTACTGAGGTTCCCTTATGTATCAACCTTAACTAACTTGGAGAAAGACCAGAATGTTCATCCTGCTGGTGTTCATGTGCTCCCCTTGACTAGTGACAGGACAGGGCCAACTCATGTCGGGTGTGCTGTCAGAAAGCCCCAGTGAACAGCTCTCAACTCATCCTTCCATAAACTGACTATGTCTCAGAGTCTCACTGCGATGTCAACCGCTGTATCCTCCACATTACAGACTCAAAAAAAGGCTGAGAAGACGTAAGAAGCGTCAGAGGATATCATTGTCCTCTATTTTAAGAGAAATGGAAAAGCACGCTTGGAAAAAGCTGTTTCTTGCCAGGGGATAGTAGAGAATGTTGGATTGGATAGTATTTTTTTTTCCAAAATCAATAACTCAGGTTTTTAATAAACAGGGTCATATTATATTTAGTAACAGAATGAAAGCAAAAGCTTCTTGGATCGCAGGGGCCACATTTTATACCCCTGTTAATACCTAATACTAATCGTAGAGTGTTTAATAAATGCTTTTCTCCTAACTCGAAGCCAGTCTTTTCCCAAAGCACCACAGTGTGTTCATTTTTGGCCAAATAAATATATAATTCACATTGATAGGATGCCAATCAAAATGTTTTATGGACTGAAGATAAACATTATTATGTTTTTTCATTCTTGATATTCATTTAGTTAATAATATAAACCCACAATGATACAGATCTATGAACACATAGATTACAAAATCTATCTAATGAGTGGTAAGTAAAAATGTCATTGCTGAAGGCTGATTATTTTTCAGTTTCTCTGAAGAGATATTTGATATGACTGAGACACGTATGCTTGTTTCACCTGAAGTAGAATTATCCAGTGAAAGTGGAACAGAAGGATGCCAGGATTTTAATTGAACATTTAGTGAACCATCAGACATGATAGAGGACTTATATATTTATTAGTCCTAAATTTTTTGAGTAGTTATTATTTTTAAGACACTGTTCTTTATGCTTGACAAACAATGGTGAATGAGACACAGTAGGCCCCTTGGGGATCCTGTGTTCCAATAGGAGGAGACGGATAGTAAACACATGAGAAGTATGCAGATAGGCTCGGCACCTGTAGCTCAGTGGCTGGGACACCAGCCACATATACCAGACCTGGTGGGTTCGAACCCAGCCCAGGCCTGCCAAACAAAAATGACAACTGCAGCCAAAAAATAGCTGGGCATTGTGGTGGGCACCTGTAGTCCCATCTACTTGGGAGGCTGAGGCAAGAGAGTCTCTTAAGCCCAAGAGTTTGAGGTTGCTGTGAGCTGTGACACCATAGCACTCTACCCAGGGCCACGTTGTGAGACTGTCTCAAAAAAAAAAAAAAAAAAAGTATGCAGTTAGTGGGAACTGTTAGAAAGAAAGTGAATCATAGTGATTTAAACAAGAGCACGTGGGGGAGCAGCTCTTCCAAATGAGAAGCTGGGGAGAGGAAAAAAACTAAATGACAAGGAGAGCCTGGAAGGGACAAAGGTCGTCTCTCAGGAAGATGGTTTCAAGCAAGGGAAGGAGCTTAGGAGAGGCCTGGGGGCAAGCAGAGTCTGGCCTCCCCCAGAGAGGCAGGGAGGGGTGCATAGGACAGGATGGGAGGGAGGGAGGGGGAGAGCCACATGCAGCCAGCCTCAGACTGGAGGAGGGGCCAGAGGAGGAAGTTTGGCTTTATTCTAATTGGGATGGAAATTCACTGGAGGGCTTGAAACAGAGGATAAATATAATGTTTTATGTGTGTTTTTGAGAGACCCTCATGGCTGCTGTAGAAATCGTACATAAAACACCAAGACTGAGGCAGCAGGAGTGGAAACAGGGAGGCCACTTAGGACAGTCATTTGTTGTTTCCAGAAAGAAATGGCAGTTTGTTGGGCCAACATCATGATGCAGAGCAGGGAGAGGGAGGTGGATGGATTGGGAAGATATTTTGAAGACAGAGCCAACAGCATTTGCTAATCTGTTGGATTTAGGAATTGAAAGATTAGAGCAGAAGGGGAAGAAGTCAATTTATAGTTTAGTCGGGGTTGTTCCCACACAGCATATTATTTATTTCTCATTCTCAGCTTGTCAGATAAATATGAAAACTCGGGTGTCACAGACAATGAACATGATAGAGATGGAACTTGCCCAAGATGGAACTTGCTAGGAAATGGTAAAATCAAGATTCAAACCCAAAGAACAATGTATTTACTTACTCAAAATCAACAACTTTAGTAGCAACACACTGTAAAAATGTCCCAGGCAGCTTTGACAAGATTATAAGCGAAGTCCCCACAGGGAAAGCTGCATTTCAGAGCGTCAGGTAGGCAGAGTTAGAAACGAGCAACTATATCTAACCTCGGTTTACAAATAATCCACCCCAGGCACTGATTCATTCTCCACAACCCAGATTCCACTTGGTAATTTCAACTCTTTGGGGAGAAACTCAACACCAGTCCCTCAGCTTTATCAAAATCATTAGAATATTTTAAGATAGAATTGTTTCCTCAGAGGAAAAGGTCCTCTATCACTGCACAGTGTTTTGAAATAAATTACTTTTTGAGTTGGGTGATTTTTTTTTTTTTATGATCACACAGTATGCTTTAGAGTAAATTTCTTTGTTTTTTTTTTTCCTACAGGTAGTATGGTTTTCTAAAATATGATATTTATGCTTCCAAGAAGTAAATATTTACTTCCAAAAAGCAAACAATTCTTTCCATTTCAAAGGCTTTTAAGATTATGAGTTATATCTAATATCTGCCATTAGATCAATTCTAAAATCCTTTTTTTTTTTTTTTTGAGACAGAGCCTCAAGCTGTCACCCTGGATAGAGTGCCGTGGCATCACAGCTCACAGCAACCTCCAATTCCTGGGCTCAAGGGAGTCTCCTGCCTCCGCCTCCCAAGTAGCTGGGACTACAGGCGCCC
>CAUYRH010035086.1:0-34598 GCA_963574655.1 Perodicticus potto | reverse complement strand
TCTGTCTTCGGAAACTGAGAATAACAGCTATGGTATAGGGTTATTATACACATTGCCCAAGGTGTTGGAGATTTAAAAAAAACTTTTTATTTTGAATTAATTTCAGACTTATAAGAAAGCTACAGAAGAAGAACAGAGAGTTATATGTGAATAGATTTTTAACAGATGTTAATTTCCTTCTCTTCCTATCAATGTAAATTTGGTCTCTGTGTTTCTATTTCAAAAACAAAACTAAAGTTTCCAATTTTTCCTTTTCCAGTACATCTATATATATATATATTTTCTTTTTTAATTAGACTTTATTTTTTAGAGCTGTTTTAGGTTCACAGCAAAACTGAACAGACTACAGAGATTTCCCATAGAACTCCTTGCCCCACACATGAGTCAACATCCCACATCAGAGTGCTTCATTGGTTCCAATCAGCGAATCTACAATGACACATCGTTATCACCCAGAACCGTAGTCTGCATATGGTCTGTTATGGTGTCCCTCAGGCTAAGGACTTTGACGGATGCATAGTGACCTGTAGCCACCATTTTGGTATCTTTAGAAAAAGCTTCATCCCCCTAAAAATCCTTGTGCTCTGCCTGTTCATCCCTCTCACCTCAAACAGTGTCAGCCTCTAATCTTTTTATCATCTCCATAGTTTTGCCTTTTCCAGAATGTTATAGAACTGAAGTCATACAGTTTGTAGTCTTTTAAGGCTGGCTTCTTTCCCTGATGTACATTTAAATTTTCTCTGTGTTTTCTCAGAGTTTGTCATGGCCTTCCATTTCTTTGCAGCACTCAACAGTATTTCATCATAGGGATGTATCATGGTTAATCCCCTTATCTACTAAAGGGCATTCTGGTGCTTCCAAGGGTTTGCAGTTATGAATAAAGTTGCTATAAATACCATGGGCAGGGTTTTGTGGGAACACAAATTTTCAGCTCATTTGGGTAAGCACAAGGCCGTGACTGGTGGATTATATTGTAAAAGTATGTTTAGTTTTGTAAGAGACTGCCAAACTGTCTTTCAAAGTGGGTGTGCCATTTTGCATTTCCACCAGCAATAAGTGTTCCTGTCATCCCATATCCTCTCCAGGATTTGGTATTACTGGGGTTTTGGATTTTTGCCTTTCTGGCAAAAAAAACATATTTTTCAAACATATTTCATACATTGTGTTTCAAACATATTTTTGCTAAGTGCTTGGACTCTTGAGTAGTCAAAATGTTTCTCTCCAAGCCTGGGTTCTTACATAAATGAGTAGAATGAATTTATAAATTAAAGAGAGATTAAATTTTCACCTTATGTTATCCAACAAAAATCATTTGGATACTAGTTTCTGCCAGCAAAGAAAATCGCCCAGGTTCACAACAAACTCTCTTTCCACCAGAACTTCAACTTGATGTTTTAAAGTTGTGCTTCACAACACAATGTCCGATGAACTAGTTGCTTTCTGTTAAAAACAATGCTGTTCAAAGGTGTGTGTATGTGTCTTGTGTTTGTGCACATGTGTGTGTTTTAATCTGTGGGGAAAAGGGTGTATACATAATGCATAATGGTGGCATAATTGTTTATCCATCTGGAAGAGAGTGGCGTTGGACTTATACCACCCGCCATGGACAAAAATAAACAGTGATCAATTTTTAAAAATTAAAAAATTTTACAGAATAAAAACTTTAGTGACTATTTAAAATTGCACATGAACTTTATGGACACCCTGTATTTAACTATATAGTAATTGACATTTTTGCTTGGCAGGGATATACGAAGAGTTGAGGAAATATGTTTGGAATCTACATGACAGGTTTTTTTCTACAATATACTATAAGCTCTTACAAATTGATAAGGAAAAAGTGAACAACTAAATTGAGTAAATGGCAAAAGAGACATAAAACAATTCATAGAACAAATGCAAATGACCAACAAACATGTAAAGATGCTGCTCCTCCTAAACTGCAGAGGGACAGAAATGATGTGAGAATGTAGGAGGGGGGACAGGAAGGAAGCTGAGTTGGGCATGGGGAAAACCCGATTTTCTCCATTCAGCCTCAGTAATACACTGAAATGCAAGGGTGCAGTGAATGATATTGATTTGTGTCACGCTAAAATGTTTTATCAAGAGCGTTTGCTGTACCCAGGGGTAAAAAGCATGAGCTTTCGACCCACTTCAGAGATCTGGGTTTGAACCCTTTACAAATAGTGCAATAGACAATTTTTTTTGGTGCAATAGACAACTTAATGAAATTTTCTAAGCTATTTCTTCATTTAAAAAAATGAGAATAATAGTATCTACTGCATTCAGTAGTCTAAGTAAATTCATGGATTTTTAAGCACTTAGGATAGTACAAATGCTTAATGTATTTTTTATTTCTTAAATTATTGTGAAAAATTATAAAAATTTGTGAAAAATCAATCAGGTGTCTTAGTATATTATCTATTTTTTTTGCAAGAAAATTCCAAGGGAAGTACTGTACTTATTGAATATGTTGGATTACTTTTCAAAATGTTCTGAAGTATTAGAAATTTGATTTAACTAACTCAATTTAAATAACTCTGTAGTAGCAGTGTTAGCTGTCAATATCAGGTAAAAGTGGGTTATAGCTGGGATGAAACTGTGAATGGTTGGGGACCACTAGGTAAGGCAGTGCTGTAGATAACAGGTTTGGCCACAGTACAATATACAATCCAGGTGCTAGGCCTAGCAGCCAGAAACTGATTTTAAAAGTTTTGACAATATCATACAAATAGTAATTTAAAAAAAACCAGGGTAATCTATTTAATTTATGCTACTCAATGTATACCCTCTTTGTACTTATCTACATATATTTCTTCAGCTTTATTGAAGTATACCTCACAAATGCAAGTTGTACCTATTTGATGTACATCATGTACCTGGCGTATGCATGATGTTTGGATATATGTATACACTGTGAAGTGATTGTCACAATCAAGCTCATTAAATTAAATTAAACAATAGGACTGACATTCAAACAAAGCTCCTCCGTATGCCCATGTTTTTTGCACTACATCATGATATAAAAATAATTAACTGCTAAGTAAATGAAATATGCCAGCTGACATAAATATGTATATTGAGAAGTTTAGGGTATGCCAACTAAAAATTATAATTTACTTAATTTAAGTAAGATAAAACCAATATAAATCCAGGATATTGAGTCTCAGATCTATGTTTTCATAGTTATACCAGTAGTTCCCAACATGTTATTTGAACCATTTGGAAAGCTTGTTATAAATTTGGATTTCTAGAGCTTTCTTCAGACATACTGTGTAAGAGTCTCTGGGAGCAGTGCCTAGGAATCTGCCCTTGAACAAGCTCCTCAGTAAATTCTCAAGCACACTGAAGTTTGACAATCCCCATCCTACCTCTGCATGTGGACCTACTAAGTACTAATGAGAGTTATTTTATATTAGTTTTCCTTAAAACAAAAGGAAAGTCAAAACAAACAAATGAAACAACCAAACTAACAAATAGGAAACAAGAACCACGTAACTCACTATCGACTCATGGAGAATTGATTCAAAGAAGATAAAAGCTATTTGGTCTAGAAAGCAGGAACCAAATAACTCACTATCTACTTATGGAGAATTAATTTAAAGAAAATAAAAGCCATTCAGATGACTAGTACAATTGACCCATGAATGACATAGCTTGGAACTATGTGGATTCACTTAACACAGATCTTATTCAATAAAAGGTACCCCAAATGTGCCTGCCTCTCCTGTCTCCCCTTCTGCCTCCTCTGCCTCTGCCACTGTTGAGATAGGAAGACCCACCTCTCTTCTTCCTCCCCCAATTCTGAGTACTCAAGGTGAAGACGATGAAGATGGAGGCCTTTATGATGACCCAATTTCATTTAATGAACAGTAAATATATTTTCTCCCCCATGATTTTCTTAAAAACATTTCTTTTCTCTAATTTGTTGCAAGAATGTGACATATAATAAATATAACTTACAAAGTATGTGTTAATTGACTGTTAATGTTATTGGTAAGACTTTTGGCCAATGGTAGGCTATTGGTAGTTAAGTTTTGGGGAAGTCAAAAGTTATATTCAGATTCTTGATTGTGCTGGGTAGGGATTAGCACCCTTGGCCCCCACATTATTGAAGGGTCAAGTGTGTATTTAAGAATAATATGTGAAAAATGTAATTTAGACATTTGCCTTCTGAAAAACTTGGTCAAGTTACAAATATCCTAAACTACTCACTAACTCCAAAATTCCATAATCCACATTTTTATGAAAATAGACTTTAAGATACAATATTTAGGGGGCAATTTAAACTCTTCTTGGAAAATTGTAACTACTAATTGACTAGCTATTTTATGAAATTATTATAAAGCTATTATAAAATTATTATAAATCTGCAACAATGGATACCCAGTTCTATTCCCATTTAAATTAATTTTACTAGCTAAGTCAAATTTTCCCTTATTTAAATCTAATTCACTGATTCCATATAATATATATATAAAAATTTGTACTTTAATTGTCTTAAAATACTTTTTTTTTGAAACAGGGTCACTGTCACCTAGGCTAGAGTGCGTGGTGCAATTATAGCTTACCAAAACCTCTAACCCCTGGGTTCAAGTGATCCTTCCCACCTTACTCTCCTGGGTAACTAGGACTGCAGGTGAGCCATGTAAAAAATTACAAGGCCTGGCTAATTTTTTACTTTTTGTAGAGTTGGAGTCTCACTATGTTGCCCAGGCTGGTCTAGAACTCCTGGCTCGAGTGATCTTTAGCCTCCCAAAATGCTGGTATTACGGCTGTGAACCACCATGCCCAGCCTGAAATACTTAAATTTCATTTTTATCCTTTTGATATAGCTCTCCTCAGTCAATTTCTGAGAAAATCTCAACCAGGCAACAAATGAACTACTTTTGTGTGTAATACGAAATCACATAGGACTTATGATGGTCCTTGAACAAATACTGAACATATTCATTATAATATAGATAGGAGACACACACACACATACATATAATCTAATCCAAATCAGAAAGCTCATTCAACTGTTTAACAAAACAAAAATTTATTGAACATCTACAATCTGCAGGCAAGGTCGTAGGCTCTTGGGTTACATCAGTGAACAAATAAATCCCTGCCCTAGTGGAGTTGTATTTTAGCAGATGAAGATAATACATAGTAAGCACAATAAATAATTACATTATAAAGTATACATGTATTTGAAGGAATAAATATTACTGGATAAAAAAAGTAGGGCAGAATAACAAGGATGAATTGGGTTGTAGCAAAACCTTAAAGAAATTGTAAATATGTATTTGACTTTTGTAAATATGACCATACATAATAAAATACAATCTCCATTTCTATGAAATCCTCTCCTCCACATTAGTTTTTCTAAGATGAATGAATTTTCCTTTATTATTTATGTATCTTCTTGTTAAACTGATCTTGAAGGAAAGAACTAAGTCTTACTGTCTTTCTTTTCCAAGCCCCTAGCACTATGCTTTGCACAATATTTGGACACTGTGAATTGAATTGTTCAAAAAGACACATTCAGAAACCGAAACAGCTTATGAGGGTCAGGGCAATGGGATTTTAATTGTTGGAATGAAAACAAACCACTGCCATTTCCCTTGTACTTGTTTCTTCAATGCTTGGTATAAAAACAGATGCACTGAATTCCCAATTTGCTGTTTTCTTAGAACTGGAAAAAGTATTATCAGTAGTGGAGTCCTCGTATACATGGAGGTGCATATAAATGTAATGTCTTAAATTTTTTATCTTAAATAACAACAAATAAAAATACATGTCAGCACAGGTAGCCTACTCATGTAAATATGAAGTAGTTAAGTAATAAGAACCCACGACCTTCAACCAGTGCAACTTTTAAATATTAGATTCTCTAGTTTTCAGTAGGGGACACCGTTTTGGGGTGTTCGGACACTTACTACATTGTCCCAACATTGGCCCATCATAATTTCATCACAGAGCAGAGAGAAACAAGAAAGACAGAGAGAGAGAGAGAAGTTGATTTGTGGGTAATAGTCATAACCAGAACATTCCAGGAAAAGAAGTCAAGCACCTTTGGAGGCGGGGAGTAAAATTTGAGAAACTACAGTCAGAGAGGGGCAAAGAAATAATCATTCCAACAGATAGGGACTGGAGTCAATGAGCGAGAGCCGTGAGAAAGAGGAGAAGATAAGCAAAATGCTGCGGGAGAGTGAAAAGAAAAAACGAACAACCTTACGTTCACATTTCTGTATCTGTATCCACTTCTACATCCTTATCTACAACTGGATCACATATGGGCACATCAGTGTCCGAATTCTTAATCTTAAAGGATTCCTCCCAGCCGCCTTTTGATACAGATTGAGAATAGATACCAGAACTATGATCTATTATTTGTGCTTTGTTGTGCATTATACACATATATGTATATATACACATCTAATAAATGTTAAAGATATAAATAAATATCCAAAATTAATAATGAACTGCATAAAAATCATGACCCTCCTAGCAGTTCTTGACTGGTAGCTGTCATCATCTAGTATTTGGTCTTTACAGTAGCCTGCCTGATATAATTAAAGATCAGCCCTGGTTTTGTTACTCACAGCTGCCAGTTCAGTTAACCCCATCCCTATAGAATGTTGCCTCTACGAGCTGTGTTTACTTTGGTGTGTTAAGTAATTTATAAGCATTGATTTAACAACAACAGAGTTAGAGGGAATTCTCTCAACCTAGGTAAACAGCACAATGAACAACAAAACCCAAACAATAACAAGAAGAAAGAAACAATTCTTTCTTTCTCAAAGGATAGATTATTACTCATTTCTTCCTTGGCATATATTTAGACTTCAGGCCAACAGTAGTCTGGAAAGTCAGTAATCCCCTGTTAACATTTTGTACTTGGCCTCCATCTGTGGGAATGCTAAAGCAGAATTAAAATGCAAGAGGCGCGAGGCAAGTTGCTAAGCACTTTGACATGAGCGTGGCACAGTATGGGCAGAAAGCAATCTGGATGCATTTGGCACACTGGATGTGTGTGACAGAGCAACTGTGGGGGTATGGAGGAAGAATCGCTGAGAAATTTGTAGAAAATGCTTTGTATATTGTCTACATTACCAATTCCAGCCTTTGTTCATCAATCAGAAGCAGACACTGAAATGACAATAAAACTTTTGTCCAATGCCACATCACAGAGGCCTCAGTAGAGCCCAGAGACAAAGAATTTTCTCTCCCAAAGTGGAACAGCATTTACAGAAAGGTGTTACGACCAACGAACACCATGAATTTATGCTATTTGCTGGCTTTCTTCCAAGAGAGTATATAGAAAATGCAAAAAACACAGATAAAACTTTTTCTTAGTCTTTACCTTTTTTCTTCTAGGTAAAATTATTGTTTCATGTTAGCCCTTTCAAAAGATGAGTACTTATTAATTAAAAGGGAGAATAAAAGGAACAGCTGCCATAAGCCTGGCACAATTCCATGTCTTTCTCTCTCATTCTGATAAACAAAATTTATTACATAGCTCACAGGTAAACATAGCTTTGAGCTCAGTTCTGCTTCCATTCTGCCCAGATTTTTTGTAGTGAACTTTGGCAAATGATCTTTTTGGGGTGCTCCTTTCAGCTACTAACATGAATTTACGAGACAATCTTTTGACCTTTAGTGGTGGATGACTTTAAAAGTGCTGGAGTTTCCAGAAAAGATTTGTCATACAAGCTTGAATATTGTTAGGTCATTCTTTGACAAAATATCATTTTGGGTATGCTGTTTTGGGAATTATATTGAGCAAAAAATATATTTTAGGAAAAATAAATTATAGTTGAGAAGCTACTGTTTGTTTTTGAATTGGTGTTTCTTAACTAGCTTCTATGAGCTGGCGCGTTACTAGATACAAGGCGGCAGTCAAACAATGTGATGTTTCTCGTTCAATGTAGTATTCAAAGAATTGTATGTTTGTTCCGCCACAGAGGCCCTACTTGCAGTGGTTAATAACAGGAGTTCTAGATTCAGGTGGTCTGGGTTTCTTTCCAGGCTTCACCATTTACTAGCTATATGGCCTTGAGGCGGTGCTTAAACTACTTAAGCCTTAGTTTGCTCATCTGTAAAATGAGAATAAAAATAATACCTCCTTCATAGGCTTGCTGTGAGGTTGAAAGGAGATAATATTATACATGGCATAAAGATATCCAATTATACTTCATTGTCTTTAATGTCTAGATATCAGCAGAAGTGGGATTATTACTGTTTTATTTCCTTCCTTTCTTTTTTTCTACCTTCTCCTCTCCTTTCTTCTCTTTTTTCCCTTCTTTTATTTCCTCTTTCTTTCTAAGGTATCCTGAACCAAATTCCTCTGTTTTTGTATAGAAGGTGGGATAAGGTAGGAATATAATTTCCTTTTATGGCTTTTCTTGTATGTGGGTAAACTTGAGTTTATTGTGGTAAATATACTAGAGGAAGGAAGGGAAAACAGAAGTAGCAGGAAGGAGAATTGTGAAGGGCCAGACTGTGAAGGGCCAAGTGAACCAGGAGGAATGTGAGTCCAGATTTGTGGCAGGGACCAGAGGTGGCCCTGGTGATCCCTACAGGCTGGACCCCCACACCCAGACTCCCAGCCTCACAGCATGCCTGTAATCAAGTTTGACACAAAAATGCTGGAAATACCTGTTTTCAAAAGACCGCGGTGTCTGGACAATTTTATGAGAGTTTATAATAAATAGGACCAATAAAATGGGCCAAAGAATAGAGGCTATCCCTCATTTTCTGGAAATCTCATAAACCTTAAACATTTTTTGGTGATTCTAGGTAGAAAGAAGTACCCATCAATAATGACTAAGATTGAATTTCCCAGTCAGTTTGGAGAGAATTGAGTTTGGTATATAACTCAATTTGATTTCAAGACCATAAATATATATAACTTTTAAAAGCAGGTACATGTCTAGAGAGCATTCAACTTAGTACCTGGCAAGTAAAAAGCATTAATAAAAGATACCTGCTATGGAGGCATTTTTAACTTCCATAGAAACATTTTTATTACTGTAACCTGTCTGAAGTAGTAGCTGTTAGGAAAGGTTGGCAAGCTTTCTGGCCTACACAAATCACCAATATCTGAGTAGTTCACTTGCTTTCATGTATTATATAATGGGCTTAACAGCCAGCACAGTATGAGTGTATATTATGTCCAGTTCAAATTGGGTGTTCTAAGCACATTAAGATATGGAATGGAAGTTGTCAAATACCTGGAGCTATCGCTGTGTTATCAGCTAGATTCCAATTTGTGTGATGATGAGCTCTTCAGAAGTGAGCTAGAGCTCTTCAGAAGAATCCGGAACAAAGACCTTCATAGACCTATGAGTTTCTGCCTACAATCTGGGCATGTAATTGAGCATTGAGGCCCCATGCTGAACAAGAATTTCTTATCTAGGTGAAATGGGATATATCCCCAGGGGTTCCAACCAAGTCCAAGTCTAACCAGGTGCAAGAAATCTCACTTAACTTGCAGATCTTTGCATTAGCTTCTGGCAATCTCCCCCTTCCCAAGGATTGCATCCTAAGCGTTCATCTCCCACGGCCAACCATGATGGTCCTCCCATGGATATCCAAGAAACAGAGAAACACAGAAGTGAAAATTATGTGGCTGCGGCATCACTGACATAGTTCCATAGTTCAAATCTCAGAATTCTGTCAAAGAAAAATGCATAACCTCTATTCCCATTATTGCTCAAATTACTATCTTTCAACACTGACATGTTTCCCTATTGGAGTTGATTACGGTACCAAGAAATGTCATTTTACCAAATATTTTAGAGTCAGTAATCGTTCTGAAACGAGTTCTTGAAAAACTTCATGTTCAACTAAAATCTCTATTTGTTCTGTAGAAGTGTGCCTTAGTTTTCAGGGGAGATATTAACTGAACAAACAAGTGAGAAAATGGAAGCAAAGAGAGGTAAGTGACTTACCTGGGGTGATGTGCTTGAACACTGGCAAAGCACAGTTTGGACCTGGACACTTTGGCTCCAGGACCCAGTCTTGATCGTGGCATTGTACATTCGCTTATATTTTATGCTGTTTATATTTATGCCTTTTCTTTTTGGAGTTGCTTCTTCGTGTTCTTTGCCTAAGGTTCTCTTTTCCTCAGAAATATATGAGGAATGTTCTTGGAATGTTAAACTTTTGCCGTATGCTTGGTGTAAATATTTTCCTAGTTTGTGCTTCTCTCTTACGTTGTGTACATACCCTGAGGGTTTTAAAACTTTTTGTTCCTTAAAAAATTTGTGAGTCAACATCTATCAGCCTTTTGACACATTTGAAAACCATTTTCAACTTCTTAGCTCATAAAAATGTTTATTGCCTTATGCTTTTATAAACTACTTTTTCCTTTTTTACTTTAATTCTCCATTCCTTTGTTTTTTTTTTTTTTTTTTTTATTGTTGGGGATTCATTGAGGGTACAAGAAACCATGTTACACTGGTTGCATTTGTTGGGTAAAGTCCCTCTTACAATCGTGTTTTGCCCCCAAAAGGTGTGGCCACACACCAAGGCCCCAAGACCCCACCCCCCTCGCTCCTTCCCTCTCCCTGCTCTTCCTTTCCCCACCCCTCCCTCATTCTTTCTCTCTCTGCTCTCCCCTTCCCTCACCCCCACCGTGTCAATAATTGTCATTAATTGTTCTCATATCAAACTTGAGTACATGGTGGAATTCGTTTTGGCAAAAGATAAAGCTCCACCTCAATTTTTCCCCTGGGGTGCCTATGCAGTTATCCAAAAATAAGTTAATTGACTAATAAATCTCTTAACACTGATTTAAGTTACAACTTTTATCATATATTAAATCCTGTTGTATAATTGTGTCTTTCTGACTAAACCTGGACTAAATTGTTTTGTACATTATTTTATGGTTTTATTTTTATACATTACAATGTCTAGTATGAAAATTCTCAACCTCATTATCCTCTTTCAGAAATAAATTGCCTATTATGATTGAATATTTGTATCTTTCTAAAAATTCGCATGTTGAAATTCTAACTCTGTGGTGATAGTTTGTGAGGGTCTTTGGGAGGAGATTTAGGTCTAAGGGTGGAGCCCTCATAGATGGGATTAGTGCCCTTATAAAAGAGACCTCAAAGAGGTTCCTAGTCTTCTTTCTGTAATGTGAGACTTTAAGAAGTTTGCAATCTGCAACTTGAAAAATCTCCCTCACCTGGCCATACTACTTTCAAATTTCCAGGCTCCAGAACTGTGAAAAGCCATTGAATTTATGGCACTTTGTTGTAGCAGCCTGAACTAAGATGCTGCCTCTCCTGTAAGTTTGTTATTTCAGGGGAATATAAAAATAATTTTATGCACAGTATCTCCTCTCTCTCCACATTCCACTGGAATCTTTATAGGAATTGCATCAACTTCCTAAATTAAGATAAAACTTAAATTTTTTCATTATTAAGTTTTGCCATCTAAGAACACAGGTCTCTCCATTCAAGTCCTTTAGTAGAGTTTTAATAATATAAGTGCTAGATGTTTTTTAAATTAAATTTGTTCAAGTTTTTTTATCTTGTTGTTATGAATAATATATTTTCCTTTCTTCATGTTTTTTGATTATTGCTTTCAAAGGCAAGTTTAAATTCTTTTGGTATATTTACGCTTTCGCTATCTGTGTTACTGAGCCCTCTTTTTTTTATTTCTAATAGTTTTCTAGCAGCATTTATTGGGTTTTCAAGTAGACAAATACATTACTTGCAATAATGTGAATTTGCTGCTCACATGTATTGAATATGTATGCTTTTATATACATGGTATATCCCTTATTTACTTTTTACATACAGTGCAACCTCCATAGTTGACCACCTTCCTACATTGACCACCTCCTCAAGGTGACCTAATTTTTATAGACCAAACATGCACCACATGTACATATCAGTACAGTAGGCCTAGTTCCTTATGTTGACCACCTTCTGTATGTTGACCAGTGTGTTACAGCCTCTTGGGTATTTAATTTCAGAGGTTCTACTGTATATTGGCTAACATTTCCAAGCCTACCATAAATAAGCAGCCTTGCCTTTATTTTGATTTTAATCAAATTTTACTACTGTAGTATTTTTCAACTTTTTAAAAGCCATAGCCTCTTAGTATCTTATTATTCTATATATTGCATATCTCACACTGAAGGCAATACTGTCCAATTTTGCTTTCTGGTGCTTTTTGAAATTTTGAAGACAACATATAGATTAATGTATATATATTTTTAAACTGTATCACTTTCCCAACTATCCTCACCCCCATCCTACAGACTCTGGCAGACTGGGATAGAAGCTGTAGTTAAAAACCACTGTTCAGTTTTTCACCATATAGCATGATTCTGGTTATTTGTTAAATTTTAAGGTCTTCTGAAAGTTCCAATCAGTTATTTTAAACTCATCTTATAATCTTGAGCTATCACCAGATTACTGGAATGAACCCCACATTGATATGACATAGTGTTCTTTTAATATATTCTTTTTAAGTAGTATGAGATTTAAGGGCTTCATTTTGAAGAAATTTCTCATAGATCCTTTCAGCATGTAACAAATCATAAACCTTTAATGAAGTAATTTCAAGAAAAGTGATTTAAGTAATTAAGTAGATATCTGGAGTCAATTTTTGGTTAATCTGAAGTAAAAGGAAAGGGAGAAATTATAAAATTATAAGTGGAAAAGAAAAAATGCTAATTATAAAAATCTGAGTTACACACATTTCCTATATGTTAAATAGCTTTGCATTTGACTATCTGAGATAAATTCCCTAAAGTTAATGCTTTGATTGGCGTTCACGGCAAAGTGCCCAGAAGTTTAAAACGGTGGCATTTACTAGCCCTTCAACCTACTAAAGAATGGTAGGTTGAAAACAGTGAAAACTGTTTTATTCCAGCAAAATTCATGATCTTTTTTTTGAGACAGAGTCTTACTCTGCCACCCTGGGTAGAATGCCATGGCATCATAGCTCACAGCAATCTCAAACTCTTAGGCTTAAGTGATCCTCTTGCTTCAGCCTTCTGAGTAGCTGGAAACTGCAGGCACCTGCCATGATGCCCAGCTTAGTTTTCTATTTTTGGTAGAGATGGGGTCTCACTCTTGCTGAGGCTGAGTTCAAGGGATCCACCCGCTTTGGTCTCCCGGAGTGCTAGGATAATAGGCATGAGCCACCATGCTTGGCCAAGAATCATGATTTATAAAGAAAATTAAAACAGGATGTAGTATCAGTTCAGAGAAATGAAATTTTCAAGGATATCTTTTAAATTTCCTATTCTTTGCTTTAAGTTTAAATCAGAGTCACTGTAGTAGGTAAAATGCCAGTTACCTTGCCGTGATTAAGGCTGAGTTACATAGCACTTCGCAAGACACTTCCTGTGGTTGTCTTTTTGGGATAATGTTTTCAGAGCCTAAGTCAGGTTTAGTTATCTAAATTAGTTAGATTGGCTGCAATACAGTTGTCAGATTATCCAGTTAGAGTGGGAGGCCTGATGACAGTTATTTATTTTCTTTTGGTAGGAAGAGATTGTGAGGGTGGAGAAGTGTATTAAGTAAAAAAATACTTAGGGCTCCACTTCTCAGGAAAACAATAATTTCTGGAAAATGGATAAATTTCTGGATTTCTGGATAAGTAGCTATTCTTTCATTTACTTATAACCCCTAGAACAAAAAAAATGCGAAAAATAAAATGAAAATAATGATGAAAAGAATCCAGCAGAGTTAGCTTTAGCTAACTTAGTGTGCTGAAAATGATTGGTATCCTGATCCCGAAGAACAGAGGTGTTGCAGTATTCTGGTGGACGGGCATGTATTTACAGACAGGGATGGTGCACTTAGTATTTAAAGTGCATTTATTTTAGTAAATTAAAGAGGTGTGTTTGATTTCCTATGAGCATGATGGGAGGGTATTGTCATGATCTCCTGGTGTGATGGTACTAGCGTAACTTTAGTTGATGGAATGAAAAAATATCGGAAGAGGAAGTCAAAAAGTCAGAAAAGTAAGAGGAAGAAGTAGAATTGTGAGGAATGCTTTTCATAATTTGCAATAATAAAATGGAATACTAAATTCATTGCTTTAAAATATATTCAAGTATTTAAAAAGTCTATTGAACGCTATTAGAGGCTGAATTATGTGTTTCCGAGATTCATACGTTGAAGTCCTCAAGATGTGGCTACATTTGGAGATAAGGTCTTTAAAGAGGTAATTTCAATAAAATGAGGTCATATGGGTGGGTCCCAATCTGGTGTCTTTACAAGGAGAAGCTCAGGACATACTTGTGTCCACCGGGAGAAGGTGGCCGCCTAGAAGCTGAAGGGCAAGGTCTCGGAAGAAACCACCTTGCTGACACCTACACTTTGGACTTCTAGCTCCCAGAATTATGAGAAAAATGAATTTCTGTTGTTGCGATCACCCAGTATGTGGTACTTCTTATGGCAGCCCTAGCAAACTGGTATAAACAGATAAAAGTGCTTACTTACCTGAGGTAAAAGCGAAAAGACAGCCCTCTGAAAAAGAAGTGATTTTCCAGTCCCTTTTCTCCTGACGCATTTCCTGTTTGATTGCTGGCATAAAGCTGGCATCAATCCAGCACTGCGTAATGTCGTGGAGAGGGAGCAGCCCTTATACCACCAAGGTGAGTTCTGTTGAGTCCCTGGCGACAGTGGCCCCTGCTCAGGGTTTCCAGCCTCCACGTCACTGAGTCCAAGCTGGCTTCCTTCTCAGTGGAGAGAGGGCAGAGGATGTTGAGGCTGGAGTGCTTTGTGGAAGGAAACCCAGTCTTAGGAAGATCAATAGGAGATTTACAGGTGCATCAGCAGCCCAGTGACTTGCACCTGTCAGTTTAAATTGCCGGCTTCCTCTGTACCTTTCACATCCAAGCAGAGTTTTTGGAACTTGAAACTCCTTTAAGAATAAGCTCGTTCTTATCTTTTCTCCTTACTAAGAGACACTGATGCACACACGTGAACAGAAGGGCTTTGGCTTCATCCATGTTTCATCCCTCTTCCTGATGGCACCATCAAAGGCAAAATGGCGAGGGTGGTTCTCTTGTGTCGCCTTAGGCAGCCCAATCAGACTGGTATCTGTAAGAATAAAGTATTTTCTTTTGACCCTGCTATTCGTCTGCTTAAATCTTCCTTTGAAAAGTGAAACTTGTCTTTGTAAAAACAGGATTCTTGCAACAGGGCTAAGGTAATGTGATTCAATCATCTGCCAAATAGATGTTGCCTCATCAGACAAGTTACTTGGCCTGAAGACCAATATGTTACTGTATTCTCTGCTCATGCTGAAAAGCAAATATAAAATGGTCCCTGTGCATGTGAAAAGAGAATAAAAGACTTTGACAGGGCAACTGCTTTATTAAGTATTCAGTACCACCTGCCTTTTTTGCATTTTTGAATGCAGAAATCCGAGTTACTGTGGCTTCCAATGGCATTAATAAAACATAAACACTTGCTAATTTAATCATGTTTGCATTGTGCACATTTATAGTATGGGGATCTTCTATTTAGATTTTACTAACACTTTTTTGCAAACACTGGTTCCTAATATGTTGAGATTAAGGTTCTGACCCAATGCCAGCATGTAACAGACATCTATATTCCAGCTTATATCGGCTGTTGAAATATCATTGGTGCATGGAAGTTTCCCTGGAAATATAATGAAATAGAGAAAATGATATCCACCAGAGTTCTTCCTAGGCAGGTGCTCTGGTGAGTTTGGAGGGAATGCTTTAACATTGCACTCTCTACTAGCAATGCAGAGTTGCAATTGCCAGGTCTTCCTTCAGAAGGGTGGCCTTGGTTGTATGGGGAGTTTTATTTTGCTGAGTGGGGGTTGTGGATTTGGGGCTGGAGTGGATTTACTACAGAGAATAAGAGAAAAGCTGGACTCTCTATGCAACTTTTAGAATCACTTAAAAATAAATTTAAACAAAGACTTCAAAATATCAGTACAACAATTTATGAAGATAAGATATGGAATAGAAATATGGGGAAAAGATATGAATTGGCAGATCACAGAACAGAAACAGAAACAGCACAAAGAGATGTGAAAAGATGTTCAACTTCACTGATTGCCAGAGAAGTGCCAATTAAAACCTCAGAGATATTATTCCATACTCACTACCTAGGCAAAAACTTGAAAGCCTGATAGTATTATCATACACAGAAGTTCATTGTATTATTCTCTATAATGTTGGGTTTGTGAAATGTTTAAGTAAGTTTGAAAAAAGGAATATTGATTTGAAGGCCATCTCATTCTGATCCTGTGTTAACCTCTTGTCTTTTGGCCTTTCCTCATTATCTTATGTGAAAGACCTTCTTATATTTCAGTTTTCATGCAGAAGGGCTCCAAAATACCTTCCCTGAAATTCCTTTTTGGCACTGATGTTTTAGATTGAGGGCATTTTGTGAGGAGCTGGAGGACTTAGAGCTCCAAGTATTAAATGCTGGAAATGTAAAAAGGTTCCTCAACCAAACTAAATAAGGTTTTTTTTTTTTTTTGAGACAGAGTCTCACTTTATCGCCCTGGGTAGAGTACCGTGGCATCACACAGCTCACAGCAACCTCCAACTCCTGGGCTTAGGTGCTTCTCTTGCCTCAGCCTCCTAAGTAGCTGGGACTATAGGCGCCCACCACAACGCCCGGCTATTTTTTTGTTGCAGTTCAGCCAGGGCCGGGTTTGAACTCACCACCCACAGTATATAGGGCCGGCGCCCTACCCACTGAGCCACAGGCGCCGCCCAAACTAAATAAGGTTTTTAAAAATCTTCTCCTGAGAAATTTCAGAAAGAAAAACTTAGATTTTGTTTTGGGTTGCATATCTTCATGATTCTTGGTAAGGCCAGAATCCTTAAGTAATGTGCTTTGGACGTGGATAGATTTAAATAAAAATAGATCAAGGATTATAATATGAAATTATTGCAGACAACCTTGTATTATCTATTCACCAAATCATTTCATTCACGTTTATGTATGAAAGAAATCTACTTTTGTGGCCCTATTTGCTACTATTTGTGGGCATGTGACTGAGTTTTGGCTAAAGTGGGGTGAATGGAACTGATTTTTCCTGCTTCTAGACCTGGCCGTAAAGCATCTTGCTCTATATTCCCCTGCATCGTTCCTTGTCTGTCTGTCCTGCAATGGAGGACTATGAGATGGTGAAGAAACCTCCTGGAAGAAATCTGGATCTCTGGGTCATCACCTGGAGTTGGGCCATCCAGGAAAGTGGGACAGTTAGGAATATTGACATTTGGGACTCCATGTGAATGCAAGAACTAAATCTTTGTAGCATTAAACTGCAGAGGTTTAGGGGTTGTTATAAAAATTATCTAGCAATTTTTTACAGGAAAATGTTCTTCCCTTAAATGTCTTGGGAGGTTCTTTAAATATGCCAAGACTGCTGCCATCTAAATTAGAATTATTTAACTATTAACTAAACATTTAATATAAATGGCTTTGAAATGACTCAATCTGTTTTCCTCTCACCATCATCACTCCCTGGGAGGGACAATGTCAGGAATACAACATGCCCTATGAACAAATGATAGGAAAGCTAGAGAGGGAACTAGATTTTTGAACTTGACTATGTACGAGTCAGAGTTTGATGTTAGTGTGGACTTTCTATTTCCTTTGTCATGTTCAAGACAAATGCTTTCCAGGAGATTTCAAGGGTCTAGTTTGCTTTTTCTAGCAGTGGTAGCTCACTGATATACATTTCTGACTGATGGGACTTCTATCACTATTTAATCTTGGATTGTAATTGTGACTAACAGTTGAGGTTTTTAAAGATATGTTTTATGTCTGAGAGTTTTTACTTTTTCAAGTAGGGTAATAAAATGAAAAAGGTTTGAGATGTGGTAAATTTGGGGGGTATAGATCTATGCAGATTACCTCAACATTTAGAAGTTGGAAGGAACATAGGCCACCTGAGACCAGAAAGGATCAACCATGTGGTTATGTGGTTACGTGGTGAGTCACGACTCAATCCGAACACTTTTCAAGTACCCCTGTTACACCACCACCACATCTTTTTGGATTATTTTCATAGCTTCTGGTCTGTACTCCCTGCCTCTGCCTTTGCTCAAGCCTTCTCAGGTTACTTGGAGTAAAAGTCAACTTGATGAAATGGCTACAGGTTCTACATCCTTTGTGCGGTCTCCTCCTGGGTATCTTTCCAGCCTCATCAGTCCCTTGTCTCCGCACTCACTCTGACACAGCCCCACGTACTTCTGTGCTATTTCCAGAATATATCAGACATGAACTACCTCGGTCTACCATTTGCTGTTTCCTCTGCTTGGAATGCTCTCCGCTCATTTATTCATGTGGCTCAAATGTCACTCAAGGTCACTTCCCAGCAAGGCATCCTCTGAACACCCCACTCACCATGCCACCCTCTGCAGCACACACTTCCACACTCCTTCCTAGTGGGTGTGCCTCACCCTCCCTACCTACTGTATGTGCCTCTGTAGTACTTATTGCCATGTGAAATCCTTGTTTTTGTCTGTCTTAAAAATCATTTTGGCCATTTTAACTGAACAGCTCAGTAGTGTTAAATATAATATATTCACATTGTCATGCAATGTATTTCTAGCAGTTTATTTTGCAATACTGAAACTCTGAACACATTAAATACTAACTCCCCTTCCTTCCAGCCCTTGACAATGACCTTTCTACTTTCTGTTTCTATGATTTTGACCACTTCAGATGCTTCATATGAGTGGAATCATACAGTGCTTATCCTTTATGACTGCGTTATTTTGCTTAGCATGACATCTTCAAGGTTCTTGAATGCTGTCGTATGTGACAGGACTTCCTTCCTTTTTAAAGCTGCATAGTATTCCATCGAATATATACATTGTATGTTTTTAATCCATTCATCTGTTGATGGGCACTTGGGTCCTTCCACCTCTCAGCTGTTGTGATAATGCTGTAGTGAGCATGGGTGTGTGACGATCTCTTAAAGATCCTTCTTGGAATTCTTTTGGACATGTATCCACGAGTAGAATTTGTCTCTTTTGAAAATCTATTCTGCCCACCCACTAGAATATGAGCCCCAACAGGGCAGGAAGGCTCTTTTATTCATCACCATATCCCCAGGGCCTCGCACAGATAGGCACAAAAAACATGCCCGTTGAACAACTAAATGAGCTTATCTCTTTTTTGATGCTGTCTGCCTCTCCCCTAGAATGCAAGTTCGTTGCGGGCAGCCTTACTTTCTGTTTTATTCACTGTACTGGCCTCATTATCAAGAACAGCTCTTGGCTTGTGGTTGATTATGAAGCAAATATTTTTTAAATGCATGAATTAAGATTCTGACATGGGCAGACAGATAACAGAGAAGCCAAAAATAAGTTGCCAAGAAAAATGTTTTAAAAATATGTCCTCAATAGTGATAAAGCTAAAAAATACACACAGCACTGTTTAGCCCTTATCAGATTAGTACATTTCAAATATTTTTTAAACTTTAAACTTAGAGGTTGTAAGAATAGTACAAAGGACACCCACATGTCTTTCAGCTGAATTTGCCTTTGTTATAATTTTCGCCAAATCTCTCTCTCTCTTCCTCTCTGTATTTGTTTAGTTTGCTACACAATTCACTTTGCTGTGCCATTTGAGTTTGTTGCAGACATCATGTGATATCCTCACTCTTAAATACTTTGGCCTGTATCTCATAAGAAAAAGGAAATTCTCCTTCATGATCACTATTCAGAACAAGTCTCACGTAATTTGTCATTAATAGATACTACAGAGCAGATAGCCTGCAAGCACTTGCCACGTTTTCTCAACTATGGTCTTTGTCAGTATCTTTTTTCAAATCACAGATCTCTTCAAGGATCATGCTTTGAATTTTACGTAAAGTCTCTCTAGTCTCCTTTAATCTAAAACATTTTCCCAGCCCCCTTTTCCCCTCTTTTTTGACACTGACGTTTTTGAAAGCCCAGACCCGTTGCTTTGCACAGCATCTCTCCATTGGGATTTATCTGATTGCTTCTCATTATATTCTAGTTGATCATTTCTGCAGCAATATTACACAATTAGTATTGCCTTGTCAGTGCATCCTATTAGGATCACACAATGTCAATGTGCCCCAGATTAAAAATAAAAAATTAAACGTAACCCCAGGCTTTGCAAGAATGCAATTCATAGGCACTTCTATACTGCTAAGCTCAAGGATGATTTCCATATTACCAATTAAAAAAACTTGCATGAATTTCAGGGAGCATATTTAGCAAGTAAGCCTTTTCTTTTGGTGGAAATAAGATCAACTGTTTTTCCCTCCCTTCTGGTGGAAGAGAAACTGAAGTTTGCCAGGCACATACAGTGGACGTTAGCTAAGAGAATTGTAAATTTGGGATTCTGGGCACTGCCACGGTTCCTGTCATTAGTGGCCTTGGACAGATTGTTTAGTTGTTGGTCACATCGTTTCATCTTCAGAATGATGGAAAAATCATGTTTGCTGTTCACCTAACCTCTCTCACAAAGGTACCGCTGGTCTGGGCCAAGCAAAGGTATTTAAGGGGTGCTAATTTTGGAATGTAAATAAACAACATACCGGGAGGCAACAGTCTAATATTATACAGATTGTTTTTAGTCTGTTAATTTGCTTGATAGCATTTTTGTAGAGGCTGCAATTTCAATATATTGTAGATTGACTGCAAAGTAAACGGGAGAGGAAGCTGGGACAAGCATGTCCTCGAGAGCAAATAAAACATCTCCAAAATCTCCCCTATAATTAAGAATCTACCATCTTCAATACAAACCTGGAATTAAAATGAAATCCCTTTGTATTAAGAAAAATCAACTGGTCTTTTGTACAGAAGTGGTTTATCAGATGAATGGACCAAAGCCTATTAGAGTAGACAGCCTCATACTCCCAGGTGTCAAAACTTTGGGGAAATGGAGTTGCAATTGTTACTGTGGTATCAGTGTAGAAAACAGACACCACACCATGCAGGTGAACAAGATTAATCATACTGTAGGCAGTCTTCTTTCTGAGATAAGGTGTGTACATCTGTAATAAGGACACATAGCTGTTAGTCAAAATGCTCTTCCTTCATGAGTGTCTTGACACAAGTTTGGTTCCTGACAAAGGCTACTGCTCCATGCAGCAACTTGTACTTCCAGATCTCATGTGCCAAAAGCCCATGAATGGGACTGGCATTCTTCTGGCTGCCCTTTGCTTCCAGACTTGGCTATTCTACAGCTGTGAAGCTGAGGAATGTAGCTGGAGTCTTTAGAATCCCTTCTCTGTCGAAGACCTGATGTTCTGACTTCTTGCCTTGTTTATTCACACTGGGGCATCTAGCAGACCCACCCCCCTAAACTTCTGTGACTGTAAATTTCCAAGGATGCGTGGATTATTGCAGGGCCAGCTTTAAGGATGCGCACCCTAAGCTGTCACCAGAGCTCTGTGCTTAGCAGGGCCCATCACATAGTCGGATGCTTAGCTGTTGCCATCCTGAAGTTCTTCATTTTTTTTTAACAAGGTGTTTGCAGTGTCAGTTTTCTCTGGGTGCCACAAATTATGTAGGCGATCTTGATTTTTGTTACAAGTAGAGTTTTCCAGAAAGCAGATTTTGAAATGCAGATTAGCCTAAAGTAGGTTTACTGGGGATTACTTCCGGTATCATCACTAGTGGAAGCAAAAGGAAGACAGGAGAATTGAACAGGAGGAGAAGCGATTTCTCAATGGAGACCCCAAAAGGACCTGTGATGGGAGGATGGCCTTTCAGACTGGTTCCGAGTTGAGGCAAAGGAGCCAGACATTAATCAAGTTACGTCAATAAGTCACTGGATATGGGACTTCCCAAGAAGGGATCATGGTTTTGGGAAAGGTGAATCTCTTTTCAGCCAAGGAAATTCCAAAGACAGCTTGCAGCCAAGGGGACAGGCCAGCACACTGCAACATTCCCTCCAGCCAGCCATCTGACTGTTTAGCCCTTAGTTTTTCAAACGTCCTCCTTCCAACAACTTTGAAACTTTCCTGGGCACTTTGTCCTTGCATGAACTTGCTTTATGTTAGAAATCTTCATGTCTTCTCTCCCACTGCTGTGGCTGAGTCAATATTTATCTTCACTGCATAACTTCTTCTTTTGGGGGACAAAGGAAGTCTACGTTTGCTTTGTATTTAGGTTGAAACTGAGTCCTTGTCCATAGAATTGTAAGTGGACATAATGTGTCCCTTCCCATCTGGTTAAGGGTGAGTAGGGGTGCTGCACACCCTTTCTTTCCTTTCTCTTAGTTGGATGGGAAGCTCTCCAAGGGTGGGCAGAGTTATATGACAGAGCCGGTCCAGGTCTGTGAGTCACTTTTAGAGGACAGCCTTGGAGAGCTGCTTTGAGCATATTGGGCTGGGCCGTAAGTGAACGAAGCACGGCTTTTCCACTGCAAACCAAATCCAACTCAAACAGCCCTAAAATCCATTTCCCACCCCCAGAAAACTTTAGGCTTTTAATTTCTGCATTTCCCTCTGAGCTATTAGTCCCTTGTGACCATCTGTCTTCCCCGGCTGCTTTGTAAATCACAGGTGATGGAAAACAATCTTTCATCTCCAACTCTATTTGCTTTGCACATTTTTCTCCTGTTGTGTCCTCTCAGCAAAACCCAGCTCAGGAGAAACTCAACGAATCTTTCTTTCTACTTCTATACCAGGATGGCTGAGTATGGCTGGAGAAAACCACACCATCCATCTGACCAGCACCACTCAAAGGTTTTGATTTTCAACCTCCCTTGGGTCTTCGACATTGCCTGGCAGTCCTGGGTGAGAATCTTCCCCTGTTACTTCAGAAGCCTTTCCTCCATTCAGCCTTTTCCACATGCTTTCTGTTCATTCTCTCTTCCAATTAATCTTAGCAAAAAGGTTACTTTCCTTCTGAAAAATATATTTGAAGATTCTCTATAATGAATTTCCTCAAACTTCCTTTACACTTTGGGGCAGGACTCAAGACAGACATGGAGTAGATCGTATGAAGTTTTTTACCCTTTCACATTTTTCTCTTTTGTTTTTATAAACTATATTACAAATTCAACTCACTTTTGAGTTCCCAATCACCAGGACTGAGAGAAGTTCAATATATCCTTATCCTAAGGTTGTACAAGACTCCAGAGAACTCATGTGGGGCCTGGTCCATGGAGTTTCTGTCTGTTGTGGTTGCTGTTGGTACCTAGAGGTCTAAACCTGTGGGGCAACCTGAAGGCAGGCAGCTCCGTTATTCTGTGCCTGCCATCTGCTTGTTCTCTGAGAGGTGGAGAGAATTCTGCCCTGCCTGGTGTCCGACATCCCTGGATGGCCCCAATCCCATTTGGAGTTTCAGCCATGTCTCAGACGCTTTCAGAAACTGGAGAGGCCTAATCGGGATTTCTCCCCAGACATGCCAACTCTTCCATGCCTTCCTAATTTAGGAAAATACCATTACTTTTCTTCTCTATTTCAGCCTCTCCTTTTAAAGTTACTCAGCTCCCTTCCCCTTCCCCAAAGGAATGACCTAGTATAATCCCTCAGTGGGTTTCAGCTTTCAAACATGAAAACGTGGGGCAGTCTGTCTTCAAGAATCCTCTGCTTTCTGCTTCTACTACGCAGATGCCCCTGAGGGAGGCAACACAAATACTGGACCATTCTATTGGAAAAAAAAGAAAGATTTCTTTCTTTCTTTTTTTTTTTTTGTAGAGACAAAGTCTCACTTTCCTGCCCTCGGAAGAGTGCCGTGGCGTCACACAGCTCACAGAAACCTCCAGCTCCTGGGCTTAGGCGATTCTCTTGCCTCAGCCTCCCGAGTAGCTGGGACTACAGGTGCCGCCACAACGCTTGGCTATTTTTTTTTTTTGTTGCACTTTGCTGGGGCTGGGTTTGAACCCGCCACCCTTGGTATATGAGGCTGATGCCTTACTGACTGAGCCATAGGCGCCACCCAAGAGAAAAAAATTAATAAGATTAAATCCAATATCTGTAAATTTTTCAATTATCTTGCCACTCTAAATAGCATCCATGGCTGCTCGGCCTTTTAGCTAAGATCAAGTGTAATGGCATCCACTGCCTGCCTTTCTTTCCTTAAGACGCTCAAGACAATTTCTTAACCTTGACCACTGTCTCTTCCCTTTCTTCTCCCCTGAAACCTTGATAAGGAACGTGTTTCATTTTACAGCATCTTCCGTGTTTTCTCTCTTCTTATTTCACCCTGGAAACACGCTCACGTTTCTTCCTGTCAACAAATTGTCCTTTAATGCCCTGACCTTCCTGAGCTTGTCCGTTTCTCTCTTGTCTTTCTGTTCCAACCATCCTTAAAGAGTCTGTCTTCACTTCCTGACCTTGCATTCCTTCACTTCTCATGCCCTAGTTATTTGCCTTTTAACCACAATTCATTGAAAGTGCGCTTGCTAAGATCACTTGGGACTTCCAAGTGCTAATACCCATGAGAACATTTCAATTCTGATTCGACTATACTGCTGCTGCCATGCATTCAAGATTGCTGATTACTGCTCTTTCTGGAAATTGTCTATACTGTTTCTACCCGATTCCTGTGAGGGATCCTTGCTTGTTGGTTCCAAGGCACTGACCAATGCCTTTCTCATTGTGCTCATTCTTTTTGAGTTATTTTATCCAGTCTCATTTTTTTTTCTGAAATAAGTAAAAGAATGGTTTTAAAGAGTATATGTAGATATCTACTGAATCAGAAACTCCAGTCTCCAGCACTCTGCAAAGACTCAGACTTTCATATCCAGTGCTCTTCTGGGCATTTATGCTGGGTGAGGAATAAATTTATTCTTGGAAACCCCTGAGGAGAAATATATGGCAAATTCCTATTGCCTTGTTCTGGTATCTGCATATTACTTTAAAATACTACCGCATACAGTGCAAAAATGTGTACATGCTGACATATATATATACACACATTTTGAGACTGAGTCTCAGTCTGTCACCCTGGGTAGTCCTGTGGCATCATAGCTCACAGTAACCTCAAATTGCTGGGTTCCAGTGATCCTTTTGCCTCGGCCTTCTAAGTAGCTGGGACTACAGCTGTCCACTGCAATGCTTGGGTAGGTTTTTTCTTTTTTTAATAGAGATGAGGGTCTTGCTCTTGCTCAGGTTGGTCTCAAACTCCGAGCTCAGGTGATCCACTGGCCTTGGCCTCCCAGAGTGCTAGGATTATAGGCATGAGCCCCATGCCTGGTCCATGCTGAATATTTTAGAGATATTCAGCAACTTTGCCCAGAGTATAAGAGTTTAAGGAGCCTTTGGGATGATGTTCTTAGCTTGATCCCTAAGATGCTCCATGGGCCTCAGGTAGTCAGATCTCAAGGTTCTTTTACACCAAATGGTAAACAAAACAAAACAAAATACAGAAACCAGTCAAATCCTATTACTGGGATGGCTTTGCATTTGCCTGACATGAAGCTTTTTATGAAAAGCATGTTTAGAGCTTTTAAGCAAAAAAAACAAGGGGCTGAGACTTCATCATTCTTTATTTTTCATCATTCTTGACTGGGTTGCACGGCTGTACTGTGCCTGCTTGCTAATTGTGGCAGATTGTATTGTCCACAGCCAGCCAGCACAGATCGTATTTTCCACGGAAGACTAAACAATCTTCTGCAATGTGACCTTGCACTTCTCCCATCAAGGGAGGGGAGTTTGTTTCTTCATCCCCTTGACTCTGGAGAAGCCCTATAGGTGTGCTGGTGATAGAAAATGACAGAAATGACTCTGTGCCAGTTCTGGCCCATCCCCGATCTAGCTCAGCGGTTTCCAGAGACCATGCTGTGTGAAGCCCAAGCCACATGGGGGAGGATCTGCATAAGAGTTTTGGCCGCAGCTGAGATCCCAGCCCAAGTCAGCATCAAACACGAGCCCTGGGAGCAGCCATCGTGGACATTTAGTCCAATCTGTCCCTCAGATGCCCACTGAGTCTGACTCCCGAGAAACCCCAGAAAGAAACCACCCAGCCGATAGCAGTCAGACCTCAGAACTGTGGGAAAATTGTTTTCCAACCCATTAAGTCTTAGGGTGGTTTGTTAAGGGAATAGATAGTAAGAACATTAATAAATATCCTTCTGTGCTATAGAGTTTGGTCTGAGATTTTGTTTGTGACCTGGTACTAAAGATGTAGGGAGATTTGGTCCTTATCTGCCTGCCTCTAAATGCTGTTGGCTATTGAGGGTATTTGGCTATTGAGCCAAATATGTTGGGCATTGAGATGTAACAAAAAGAACCTAAGAGTTATAAATTACCAAACTGACTTGAGAAGATGTTTTTCCCAGTGCTAACACAGCAAGAATTTCAAGACTTAGAAGCCAAATATTAGACCTTTGTGATGTGGTTTTGGGAATAGCAGAATTGTGGCTTCACATGTAACCATAAGTTACTGGGTGCTGATGTGGCTAAAAGTGCAAAGGCCCACAGGGCCACAGGTCTGTGCACCAGGGCAAACTGTCTATATAGCAAATTGTCTATTTGCAATGCATTTCTTAAGGTAAAAGGGAGATAAGGAGGAACTACACTGGCCATTCACATCCTTACCTTTGTGTTGTTTATTAATGCTTTATTAATGTTTATTAAAGTAAGCCAAAGCAAGAGTAATCTTGAATGAGCCAAAGTCAATATTCTCACTAATTTTTAAACCTGAACCAGGTGGCCTCACATAATATATCCACCTGAACACTCCACAGCCATCTCAAATGCATTGTGTTCCAAACTGGGCATGTTATATTTCCTCCTAAACCTACTTCTATTATTATCTTCTCTATCTCAGTAGGTATTAATCTCCATCCACCTGTTCGCCCAGATTTCTCTTTTTATTTCACTGGCTACCTCCAAACAATACTGGAAGTCGTCTTATATGACTCCCTGAACAGTTTTTCACGACCTATTCCTAATACTATTCCTTAACTATGCTTTGCCCAGATTTCCTGATTCACCACCCTGCCACCTCTCCCCTAGCAGAGTAAATCAGCTACAGTCAATGTAAGTCTGACTCTGCCTTTTCCTTGCCCCAAATCTGTTGTTGGAGCACACTGGCCTCCCCTCTCACTTCCCTGCCTCATTCCCCACCACCGCCGCGGGCTGCACTCTCACACACCCTTGGAACACTTGCCTGCCCGCCACCTCCCAAGCTCTTTTTTGCCCCAGTGCCTTTGTCACACTCTTCTCTGCTTGCGAGACCTTCATCCTTTGCCCTTTCCCCCTTTCCTGTCCTCATCTTAGGGAGTTTCTACTGATTCTTCAGAAGAGCAGAGCTTTAAAAAGTCCTGATGCTTAGGCAACACCCCAGGTCACTTAAAACAGAATTCACAAGAGTAAATTAAAAAAGATAGGAATCGGTATTTTTATTTATTTATTATTTCTTTTTTTTTTTTGAGACAGAGCCTCAAGCTGTCACCCTGGATAGAGTGCTGTGGGATCACAGCTCACAGCAACCTCCAACTCCTGGGCTCAAGCGAGTCTCCTGCCTCCGCCTCCCAAGTACCTGGGACTACAGGCGCCCGCCACAACGCCCAGCCATTTTTTGGTTGCAGCCGTCATTGTTGTTTGGCGGTCCAGGCTGGATTCGAACCTGCCAGCTCAGGGGTACGTGGCTGGCGCCTCAGCCCATTGAGTCACAGGCACCAAGCCGGAATCGGTATTTTTAATGGAAGTCCTGCCTCCTAGAGAGAAATAGAAAAGAAAAACATTTAGGATTTACTCCACAATTTTGTGGAGAAAAGGCCTTTTCTCCTATTTGCTGTAGATGATAATAAATGTCGAGGGCAACTCCACTGAGAGCCATGTCTTAGAGTCACTTCAGTCGCCATCTTGCCAAGAGTGACGCTCCTTTTCTCTCCACACTGAAATCCTCCTTTAAGATCCTCTAATGTTCTGTCACCTCTCCATCACTGCAGGTTCCACGTGCATTCTGATGAGCTCTTTACAAGTCTGTCTTCCTAGAGGATTTGAGCTGCTTTACGGGCAGGGACTGGGGTTTCCACAGGTTTATATTTTCAACATCTAGCTTAGTGGCTGGTTGGTACCAACATTCAACCGCCCTTTATGAAAAAGAGAAAAACCAAATGTAGGCTAATGAACAGTTTCAGAATATTCACGTGAAAGTAAGTGAAGCTGTTAATCCTGTTTCATTCTGGTACTATCTATATTTTGTAAGTTCCAAAGCACATAGGCAAGAATAGAGTTAGAATAAATGAAGAGTGCTTTGTAATTTGAGAATGGTAAGATTAACAAAACTGTGCAAGCTCTGTGGGGTTTAAGTAAGGTCTCCCTGAAGAGGTACAGGCAGGCCCCAGAATGTGACAAAACCAGTTAGCTGGCAGGTGGGGGTGAAGCCCTGCTCCTAGAGGGAAGTAGAGAAGGGAAACATCTGCGATTAACTCAACAACTTTGTGGGAAAACGCCATTTCTATTTGCTGTATTTGATTGGAAACTTCAATGGGGCCAGGCACAGTGGCTCATATCTGTAATCTTAGCACTCTGGGAAGCCAAAGTGGGTGGATAGCTTGGAGTTCATGGGTTCAAGATCAGCCTGAGCAAAAAGCGAGACCCTGTCTCCACTAAAAATGGAAAAAATTGAGGCAAGAGGCTCACTTGAGCCCAAGAGTTGGAGGTTGCTATGAGATATGACGCCATGGCACTCTACCCAGGGTGACAGCTTGAGACTGTCTCAAAAAGAAAGAAAGAAAGAAAGAAAGAGAGAGAGAGAGAGAGAGAGAGAGAGAGAGAGAGAGAGAGAGAGAGAGAAAGAAAGAAAGAAAGAAAGAAAGAAAGAAAGAAAGAAAGAAAGAAAGAAACTTCAATCGGTGGTTCTCAGCCTTCCTAATGCCGCAACCCTTTAATACAGTTCCTCATGTTGTGGAGACCCCCAACTACAAAATTATTTTCGTTGCTACTTCATAACTGTAATTTTGCTACTGTTATGAATCATAATGTAAATATCTGATATGCAGGATGTATTTAGGAAACCCCTGTGAAAGGGTCGTTCAACCCCCAAAGGGGTCGTGACCCATAGGTTGAGAACCATTGGGTTAGATAGAATATAGATGTGTCCTTTTGAGAACTGAAAACTATAAAGGAGACAATAATGATTTAGGGCAGAATATTGAGCAAAATGAGAATGTTTGACAAACATATAAACCCAAAAAACCATACTTTGGAATCTATTCAATTCACTCACCTGTTTTTAAGCATTCACTTTTCAGGTTTCTATAAGACAGTCCCAGTGCCAAGAAAATTAGTTTAGTAATAATAGTAATAGAAACAACAAAAGAGATACAGATCTTGAGCCTGAGCTCTATTGTCCAAAGATCTTTGTGTGTAATCGTGGCAAAAACTTACAGTTAATTTATTATCCTCACCTTTTTAGATAAAGACTCTATGGCTTAGGGAGAGTAAATCATTTGACCAAGGGCAGTAGAATGAGGATTTAAATTCATAGTTTTCTGGTTGTAACCTAGTCTGCCTTCCTAATAAGTGTGATTAAACATGTATATCAACAATAAAAGTTAGAATGTGATACGTGCTGTAAGAAAAATAAAGGTTATGACAACATATATTATAAAATTGTACTTCTCACTGGAGTGTAAAAGCAGACATCACAGGGACGCTTATATCTGATAACAAGCTAATATGATGATAATTTTTGTTGTTCTGAGTTTAATAACTCACGTAAAGAGTTTTTCCCCCCCCCCCCAGTGGCTTTATTTTGAAATACTGTGTAATGACATTTTGGTCAACAACAGGTTATGTATACAATAGTGGTTTCATAAGGTTATAGTACCGTATTTTTACTTGAACTTTTCTCTGTTTAGATGTTTTTAGACACATAAATACTTGCCAGTGTGTTACAACTGCCTACAGTATTCTGCAAAGTAAGTTAGCTGAGCAGATTTGTAGCCTGGGAGTGTAGCAGGTTAGACCGTCTAGGTTTGTGAAATGCCCTGGGTTTGTACCATAATAAACCCATCGAAGGACGCATTTCTCAGATGTGTCCCCATTGTTAAGCAGCATGTGACTGTACATTTGAATTTACAGGGAACTTGTGTGGGAGACTAGAATATGCCTCCCCAGCACTATTGAGCTGAAGGCAGTTAAGAAGTAATAGATATAGGAGAGCTCTCTGCTCTCCTTCTGTTTGGCTAACGCAGAACACCGATTTACAAAGACGAAAGGCATCCTGCTCCCTTCCCACCGGGAGCAGCAGAGGTTAACTGCGGGAGACAGCTGTAGATCTTCATCAGGCTGGAGAGAAAGTCATACAGACAAACTTTTCTGACTGCCCTTTATCTGCCATTTATTTTCCCCAAGTTGCTGTCCAGAGATACTTAAAGCCCTTTTCCTTTGTCTTGTCACCTCTCTAATAA
The DNA here is from genome assembly GCA_963574655.1 of Perodicticus potto. Taxonomy (NCBI): domain Eukaryota; kingdom Metazoa; phylum Chordata; class Mammalia; order Primates; family Lorisidae; genus Perodicticus; species Perodicticus potto. Next base: position 4,275 of record CAUYRH010035086.1, on the reverse strand, counting down.
TTTACTGTGATTTTTTGAAGATGTTATGTAATTTGAAATTCAAAGTCACCTCTTTGATAACTACTCATTCTCTGAGTGTTTCCCACGTGTATATGGAATATACATGTCAATACATTTCTGTTTGTTTTTCTCTTGTTAATCTGTCTTTTGCAACAGGGATCTGTTCCAACCAAGAACCCATAGGGGTTTTTATTTTTCCCCTAAACTTGCAATGATGGTACACAGATTCCTTGTATATGCTTCACTCAATTTCACCTCTTGCTAACAATTTTCCCTCATTTTTTAGTTATCAAAAATAAAAAGTTAATATTAATACAATGCTATTCACTAAGCTACAGATTTTATTCAGATTTCCCCATTTTTGCCACTAATTTTATTTCTCTTTGTTTCAGCCTCCAAGGAATAGAATTTTATTAGTAGAAGATGGAAGGAGAAGATAATTCGAAAAAAAGAAGTTCCTGAACTATGAAAACGAATGCAACCCAGGGCACACAGAAGATGATCAGTAGCGTCTACGCAATCTACATTACTCTATCAGCTCGCAAAGAATTCTCCAAAGCTGTTTTCCTCCGTGCCAGTCAATTGCGTCAGGTTGAACAGAAAGCGATGAATAAAGAGGGAAATAATTCATTTTGTGCCCTTGCTGCACTGCTGTATTTTCCCACTGTACCACCAGTAATAGAAAATGTGGCTGTGAGCATGTCAGTGCTAATGCATTCTCAGTGGCTTTTCTGCCTGGGTCTGACAGTTCCGCTCTCATTGCAACACACTACCAAATGGAGAAAAATACGCCAGTCTTTGCTGTGTTTCCCCAAATAACCTTTTCATTTTACAGAGTAGAAAGAACCTATGACAACCTGCTCGATAAAGAAGGATAAACAAAGGCATTGAAGTGCCTTTATGCTTTCTTTCTTCAAGGCTTTCAAAATAGCCTTAAAACAACAACAACCACCACCCTCACTAGCCCCATGGAGCAATAATATCCTAGAAATAAATTTAAATAGTGTGTCACCATTAAAAACAGCTATGTCTGAAACATTCACCTGAGTCTCTGGAGAAATAGAAAGCACAGAAAACCTCAAACCTTTCCTGGTTCTATGTTAAGAATCGAATAAGTACTTTCACAGAGGAATAGCGAATATATCTTCAAGTTAAACTGTGTTCTAATAGGATTTTATGCTATTCACTTATGTTCATCTACTTTTCCATCTTCAGTTATGGATGGACTACATGTATACATATTTATTTCTTTTTGCTGTGGGTAGCATGCCATGGCATTGTAGCTCACGGCAGCCTCAAACTCCTGAGTTCAAGCCATTTCTTGTCTCAGCCTCCTAAGTAGCTGGGACTACAAGCACTCACCACAACACCTGCTAATTTTTCTATTTTTAGTAGAGATGGGGGTCTCACTCTTGCTCAGGCTGTTCTGGAACCTATGAGCTCAAGCAATCCACCTGTCTCGGCCTTCTAGCGTGCTAGGATTACAGGTGTGAGCCACTGAGCCTGGGCAAGTATTTACATTTAAAGGTGGGTCAGGAAAAATTGATAGATTACAGTAATGTTTCTTTTTACCTTTCTTTTGTGGTAGGAATGTTTAAGATCTCTCTTAGAAAATTTCAAGTAAAATACAGAGTAGTGTTAACTATAGTCATTATACTAAATATTAGGTTTAGATTCCAGAATTTGTTCATCTTACAACTTGAAGTTTGTACCTTGGACCAACAGCTCCTCCTTTCCCCAACTGCCTCGCCCCTTGGCGATCACCGTTCCACCCTCTATTTCTATGAGTCTGCATTTGTAAGGTTCCACATATAAGTGAGATCATACAGGATTTTTTTTTCTGATTAATTTTTTGAATGAAACAGTTGCTGTCAAATTCCTTTCTTTGACTTTAAGATAAAAAGTGTGGACATAGTTGGGTTATAGCCTTCATATGAAAGCTATAAATTAGCTTCATAGTAGGGCTGAGTACACTGCATACTTTTTCTTCCATTCTTGAGATACTTTGCTAAGAAGAATATGTTCCAGCTCCATCCATGTAAACATGAAAGAGGTAAAGTCTCCATCTTTCTTTAAGGCTGTGTAGTATCCCATGGTATACAAGTACCACAATTTATTAATCCATTCGTGGGTCGATGGGCACTTGGGCTTCTTCTATGACTTAGCTATTATGAATTGGGCTGCAATAAACATGCTGGAACAGATGTCTTTGTTACAATGTGATTGTTGGTCTTTTGGATATATACCTAATAAAGGAATTATAGGATCAGGATCGAATGGCAGGTCTATTTTTAGATCTCTAAGTATTCTCCAAACATCCTTCCAAAAGGAACGTATTAGTGTGCATTCCCACCAGCAGTGTAGAAGTGTTCCCTTTTCTCCACATCCACGTCAGAATCTCTGGTTTTGGGATTTTGTTAGGTGGGCTAATCTTAGACATGCCATAACATTTTCTATGTAATTATTTACTCTAGAGCTATTTATTAGGCATTCTTTCACTATAATCCTCATTCTATAATGCTGATTTATCTGGGCATACAATTTTAGAATGACAGTCATTCTACTTTGTGGATATGATTTTAAAAATTGGCATCCGATTTTTCTGTTGAGAGTTTGCTATCAATCTAACTGCTGATCTTTGAATGTTACGTCTTTTCCCTGAGATACTCTTATAGTCTCACTTTAGACGACTGCCTGTAAGGTATCTGGTTTGAATCTGCTTAAGACTGATTGTCCTCCTTGACTCAGAGTATATTTATACTTTAGTACTATGAAAATTTCTCATCCATTGTCTTTGGATATTGTTTCTCCTCTGTTTTTTATATTCTCTTTTAGAACTCGAATTAGATAGGTTAGACATTATAATTTTATCTACCTACACCTATGCCAATTTCCATCTCTTTGCTTTTGGCTGCATTCTGGGCAATTTTCTTAGATCCATTTTCCAATTCACTAATCTTCTATTAATTATATCTAATCTCATGCTCCATCTCAACATTGAGTCTTTATTTCAGTGCTTATATGTTTAATTAATAAGAGTTTATTTGGTTTCTACTCAAAACTAAGCCTTCTTTCAAAGCTTCTTGTTCCTTTCTCAGGTTTTTTCATTTCATCTTCATTTCTTTAAACATTTTAACATGCATCATATAATTTCAATTTCTGAACTTCATAGACATTTATACATACGGTATTTTGGAATTTTAAACTGTGAACTATTAAGTTTAGTGAGCTTTTATCTGTGGATCAGTCACCTTTGCATATCCTGGACTTACAATCACTTCTGCCAGATGCCCTGGGGTTGCTTGCAACCATGAACTTCTTTAAATAACTGCCAAGTCGCCTGCATTTGAATACCACACCTTCGCAAAGGCAGATGTATGATCATAGATTCTCAAGAGAGACACAGTTCCTCACAATGAACCCTAGGCAAGAGAAACACGTTTCCAGGTAGTTTCTTTTTTCTCCTTCCCCCTCTCTCTCTTTTTAAAATTTAAATGGTTTGTTTTCAAGAAATAACATGCCTACTAATTACAGTTGTCATGTTACTTATTAGCACATCACCATTGCTTTGGAGTAACTCTTCTGTCTAAAATGAAATAAACTGTGGTCCTCAAAAATACCTCCTCATCTACTAGCACTTCAGTCCTATTCTGCTTTACTGCATTTCCACAGCCTTTCTTGATGTTTTACTCCCATGATCCACTCACCATCCCCTCATAAGACTCAAGTGCAAGGCTACGGTGACAGTGGCCAGGAACATAGACAGGCAGAGGGCTTGAGTCTGGACACTCCACTGTCTGGGGACCCAGTGTCCCGTAAGTGAAGTAAATGCCCACACGAGCTCAAAGGAGGAGCAGGAGGTTGAATTTCCACTAGAATTTGTAAACCCAACTAGCTTTTCTGCGCGTGCATTTCTTCATCTTTAATGTAGGATCGTGAGCCAGGTGCAGTGGCTCATACCTGTAATCCTAGCACTGTGGGAGGCCAAGGCAGGCGAACTGCTTAACCTCAGGAGTTAGAGACCCGCCTGAGCAAGAGCAAGACCCTGTCTCTGCTAAAAATAGAAAAACTAGCCGGGTGTTGTGGCAGGCACCTATAGTCCCAGCTATTTAGGAGGCTAACACAAGGGGATCGCTTGAGCCCAAGAGTCTGAAGTTGCTGTAAGTTATGCCGTCACGGCACTCTATCCCAGGGCAACACAGTGAGACTCTGTGTCAAAAAAAAAAAAAAGAAAAAGTATCCAATGTACTCAGCCCTACTATGAAGCTAATTTAT
>CAUYRH010035084.1:0-24414 GCA_963574655.1 Perodicticus potto | reverse complement strand
TCTGGAAAATTCTCTTTGATAATCTCATAGAGAAGAGACTCTGGGCTTTGTGATGCCACTTCATCGTTTTCAGGTATCCCTATAAGACGAATGTTGGTTTTCTTCGAGTTATCCCAGAGCTGTCTGAGAGAATGATCTGTTTTTGCCTTCCATTTCTCTTCGTCTTTAGAAGTTTGGAAGTGTTCGGAAGCTTTGTCTTCCATGTCAGAAATCCTTTCTTCTGCTTGCTCCATTCTTTTACTGAGGGATTCTACTGTATTTCTCAGATCTTTGAGGGCTACAACTTCTTGTCTCAATGTGTCAAAATCTTTGGACATTTTGTCTTTGAATTCGTTCAATTCTTGAGACATCTTTTGGGTCATCTTTTGGACTACTGCTTGAAATTCTAATTCCATCTTTTCCTCCATTCCGCTGATCTTATTTGCTATCCAGACTCTGAATTCGATTTCTGACATCTCAGCCATTTGCTTATGCAAGTGATCTTGTGCTGTATCTACCTTGTCATTCCTTGGGGGAGTTGATCTACTCTGATTATTCATATTGCCAGAGTTTTTCTATTGTTTTCACCTGATGATTATTTTTCACTGTTGCCTATAACCGTCCTCAGAGTTGGGGAGGTGTCTCTCCCAGATCAGACCCTGGCAGGATCACTCTGTTGTTGCTGGATCTTTGTAGGGAGTGACCCTGTGTAGCTCCTCTGGGACTGCCCCAGCCAGGGAGTTCTGGCTGTGGGAGCAGCTCTGGAGTGTGGCACGCCCAGATCAAGCAGCAAGGCGTGGGATGGGGCACCTAGTGGCCTTTGCAAGGGGAGCCCGTGCCTCTAGCAGTCTCTGACTTGCAGGAGGGCTCCGGAGGGAAGGCACAGGTCACGCAGCCTCTTGAGTCCCTGGCCAGAACGGCAGGGCTGGTGCGGAGGGAGAGAGGGTAGGGGAGGAGGCAGGTTGTGGCTCCCAGAGTTCCTGGCCCAGGTAGGCAGGTGGAGGCCTGGCAGGTTCCTGGCAGAGTCCCTGGCCAGTGTGGGTGACAGGCGGAGGCCCAGCATGGGGGACCCAGCGGGGTTCCTGGCCATAGCAGGCCAGGTGGTGAGCTGAGGCCTAGCAGAGTCCCTGGCTGCTGCAAGCAGAGGGCTGAATACCAGAGAGCGCAGATCAGAGCCAGGCGGGGTCCCAGCGGACCTCCTGGCTGCTGCTGGCGACGGGCCGCCAATCTGGGCCACACAGGAGTCCCAGCAGAGTTCCTGGCTGCTGCTGGTGGTGGGCCAAGGCTCAGCGGGGTGTCATTCAGGGCCGCACGGGGGTCCCGGCAGAGTGGAGTTCCTGGCCGCTGTGGGCTGCGGTCCTGGGGCATGGATCTGAGCCGGGCAGTACTCCTGGCTGGCAGCAGACCAAGACCGGGTGGGGCACAGATCGGCTCCAGGAGGGAGTCCCAGTGGACTTCCTGGCCGCTGCTGGCGGCGGGCTAAGTCCCAGCAGGGTACAAATCAGGGCACGCGGGAGTCCTGGGGGAGTTCCTAACTGCTGCTGGTGCGGGCCAAGGCCCAGCAGTGGTCCTGGCAGTGTTCCTGGCCATTGCGGGCAGCTGGCTGAGGCCCAGTGTGCCACGGATCAGTGCTGCGCAGTGGTCCCGGCAGTGTCCCTGGCCTGGCGGCTGGCGGGGGCTCAGCGGTGCCCTGGAGTCTCTTACCTGGCAGGCTGCCTGGTCCAGCAGATAGGGAGGATGGGCGCTGCTGAAGTCCTCCTCCCTCAGTTTCAGCAGAGGTCAGGCTTCTGGTGTGTCAGGTAAGCGGGGAAGGGTGTCCTGGAAGTTCAGAATGGCAGAAAAGTTTAGTTCAGATTTTCTGCCTGAAGCTTGGTTTCTGGAAGTCACAGCTTGCTTCAGAGGTGACCTGCAGTTATCACCTCTCTCTCTCGGCTGGGCTCCCAGTCTTCAGCTCAATTGGGCAGTTTCTGGAGGTTATCTTTCCTTTTGGACAGGAGCCTCTGTCAGAAGCTGCTTCCAGTCGGCCATCTTGCCCCTCCCTCCAATTTTTATATTTTTTTTTCAGCTTTCCAAGGAATGTTTATTTGGAGTCATCATTGATTGCTTTTTATACTTTTATATTCTCTAATAGTCACTGTCAGTTACTTCTTGTCCAGTCTCAGCATGAGCTGAACCAAACTTCAGGACATATGGCCATGTTAGATGAGAGAATTTTCTGGTAGTTCAATTTTTTTGCCACCTGAGTTAGGGTGGTAGAGACGGTAATTTATAAGATTTGGAAAGTGTTTTTTTATTTAAGGATAAAAGATAGAGACAGAATCTCACTGTGTTGTCCAGGCTAGATGGAAGGTGCTTATAAAATTCTCCTTTATTATAATACCCAGGTTGCAGTAAACTGAGTAGTAAAAGTTTTCATCAAATAAGAAAATTTATCTTCTTTCTCTTGTGATAACTTTTCTTTATTCAAATCTGTAGGGAAATATACAGTATTCTGTAGAAACATGAAAGCCTACCTTAAAGCTGAATTCATTCATATACTTACGATCACTAATCATACAAGGTCCCACAGATACTTTGATACATTATCTTAGGACACTTCATAAACTTCCTGTGAGATTTATACTATTTGCCCTTGTTTTAGATATGCAGAAACTGGGGCTCAGAAAGGTTGAGGGAAAAATAAGAACTAAAATTTTTTGAGTTTCTAGGTTATTTCAGATATAGTATTTATCATATTCACATCCTCAAACTTTATCTCACTTAAAGCTCATGATAACCCATAACTCAAGGAGGTTGGGGACAATAATAGTACCTACTCATAGTGCTACTGCAAGTACTTGAACTAGTTGTATGGAGTTTCTGATATTAAAGTCTGTATTCTTTCTACCATTTCATACTTTCCTTCATTTCTCTGCCTCAAGGGAGGTTTAGGGATAGCCATTACATAGATAAGGCTGACATAATTATAACTGTAGAGTGACTTAATGAATTTTAAGGTACTTTGAGAATTGTGAAATATAATTTTCATTGTGAGGGATTTCCATGAGTGATTTTGGAAAGGCATAGTGAGACCTACAGGAAACTCCAGGGCCATTTTTTAAACCAGCAGCTGGTAGATGGGATGCATTTGAAATGTGTGTTGGGAATAAATGAGAAGGATCAAGAGTAGAAGAGAAATCCTTCAAAGCACCAGTACAGAACTAGGTAAAAAGAATTGTTGTTGATTTGACTTTAATCTGTATCCTATTTAGATTTACTGTTTTTTTATGGTGAGAAGATATGTATTTAGAATTAGCCAATTGGACTCACTGATCGCAGTGTTGTTGGCAATATCCAAAGCATCGTAATCAGGAACCAGTTGAACCTACACCTTCTTTACAACAGGCCTACTTAGTGTATTGGCCTTGGTCACATCAATGTCACAGAGTTTTTTCATAGCTTCTTTGGATCTGTTGCTTAATGGTTTTCATATCCATAGTGAACACAAGTGTGTTCTATCTTCTTCATGGCATACTCAGTGGTCTGGGGGAACTTGATCATGGCAGAGTAGTCAAGCTTGTTTCTACTGAAGGTACTCTTCTAAGGATATTTGGGCTATCTCTGAAGTCACAGTGTCTTGGCCCACCAGAAGGTGAGTGATGTGCAGATCTTTTTATTTGTGCTATGGACACCTGTTAGCACTAACAGAATTCTTTAAAGCCTTTGCTTTTGTTTGGTTTTGGCTTTGGGAGGGACAGAAGCTTCCTATGCTATCTGGTGGGTGAAAAAAAAGCTAGATTTGCTGGGTTTTTTTAGAGCCATAAAATTCTCCCAGAATTTTCAAAATAGTAGAACCTTTTTAGATTTTTACATTACTTACCCTCCCATATCAAGTTATTGAATCTCCCTTAGCCTTAGTTTCTTCATCTGTAATAGTACTTACTCATAGGGCTGTTGTAAGGAATTAAGTAAGTTTATGTATTAGAACAACAGCTGACACATGCTAAGTTGTTCAAAAAATGTCAGTTGTTTTCTAAGGCTACTGTTTTATAAATAAGGAAAGTGAAGCTGAGTAAAAGTAAGTCACTTCCTTAAGTTCTACTTGAATTAGCTATCGGATGATATAGTGTTGTTTGTATGATAATGAATAAGGTGAGTCTTTCATCAGTAATATTAAAACATTTAACTTTATGTGTATTATAGAACCAAATAGTCAGATTAGAATGAAATATTTAAAAGTTACTGAGAGATATAGGTAAAATTCAAAATAATACCATATAGACTGAATAGGCAAAAAAGAAGGAAGAATGAAGAGGACGACTTGGGATTTGTGTCATTTACTGAAGGATGCCTAGAGTTGGTAACCCAATGGAGAGGCAATTCCAGGATGACTAACCTGTGTAAGACACTAGCTAAGAAAAAGGATGATTCTAAAAACTGAAATACAGAGCATACGTCAGGAAACTGAAATCAGACAAGGTCAGAGAATTTGCAGGGCTTATTCTGAATTTACCCAGAAAGCAAGAAGAAACCACTGAAGGATTTTAACCAAAAGAGTGGCATGATAGCATTTGTATTTTAGACAAATCTTTATGGCCTGATAGACAAGGGATAGAAGTAATAATGGGTAGGAATAAGTTAAAGGCAGGGAGACTTAGTTTGCCGTTTCAGTGATGAAGGCAAAAGATGATGAGGGTCTGCATTAAGATAGTGGCAGTGGAACTGGAGTGAAAGAAATGAATTTGAGACATTCAAGAGATAGTTTCTCTGGAAAAAGCATGTTCTTTTTTTGAGGTACATTCCTCTAAACTTTCAGTGCTAGAGAATCCCAGAACTGAAAACTGGATGAGGTCAAATGCTGGAGAAACCAATGACTTGATGCTAAATAATAGAGTAAATGCTGAGTTGGAGGTAGACCATGTTATCAGCAGAATATTCCAGATCTAACTATGAGCATGTGTAGAAACCAGAAAGCTAAATCTGAAATCAGCACAATTGGCAAATAAAGACAACTTATTGTCCAGATGAATGGGTGGTGAAAGATATAATTTCTCATAACCTTAAAGGCAAAATTCTCTAAACCAGCCTCTGACAGGCAAATATGATTACTAGATATGCCTTTTATTTAAGAAGGCTAACATAATTACCATACCTCCATTTATTATTTTAAGTAAGGTACACTTGACCTTTTGTATACTTAAACATATTGTACATTATCAAAGGTGGAGCAGAGTTAAGGTTTCCAAGAGTGATTAAAAACTAGAAATGGCATTTCCTTGAACTAGCTTGAAAAGCCAGAAATTGCTGCTAATGTATGTAATCCCTATAGCAACTGGTCCCAGATATTTTCCCAGTTACCTCTGTAAAGTGGAAGCATTAATATTGTTTCATACTAATCACTGGCATGAGAAGTATGAGGAAAACAGTAAGGAAAGGGGAGAAAGAAAAAGAAAAAGACATATGCCTGTCTGCACTCTGCTTTCTCCTATTGGCCTACTTTAAGCATAGAACAGTGTTGCCGTTGGCTGTATCTTCTGCCAGTGCAGAGATTTGGCATCCCAGAACCGTTAGGTTCTCAAGTATCATCTGATATTGGTGCCCCTCGGCTGCTTCTCTCTTTTCCTCTCCAATCTACTCTGTTATTCTACCTCTCACATAGCAACATAGAAGCACAACATTCACTAAAGTCAGAAAAGAACAAGGCTAATGTTTACTGAATACTTGGTATGTAGACCATGCTGTATTGGTCCCATTGTATGTTATTTCATATAGTCTTGGCAGTACTATTATCTATTTCATAAATGGAAAACCTGCAATGAAGAAAAATGAAGTAACTTCCCCAGAATCACACATCATGTTTAGATGTCTATGGTTCCAACTCCAGCTTTGCCATTAATTTTCTGGGATATCTTTAGCAACTATTTTTCCTCTATAATCTCTAGTCTTTCCATCCATTAAAAAAAAAAGGTTAAACTAAATAATATGTAATGTTCCCTCTAATTCTTAATATTCTAAGGCTCTATGTTTGGTAAATCACTCAGTAATTGGAATAAGGCATAAGAGGTTCGTTATCTCTTTGTTCATGTGTGTGATTAGATATGGTCTGTTAACCTGAGCTTCCCACCTTCTTCTCCTCCTTTGCTGTTATTAACATTTTGTGTATTTTATTCTGATTTTTATTCTTTTTTTTTTTTTTTTTTTTTTTTGTAGAGACAGAATCTCACTTTATGGCCCTCAGTGGAATGCCGTGGCGTCACACAGCTCACAGCAACCTCCAACTCCTGGGCTTAGGCGATTCTCTTGCCTCACCCTCCTGAGTAGCTGGGACTACAGGCACCCGCCACAATGCCCGGCTATTTTGGGGGTTTTTTTTTTTTGCAGTTCAGTGAGGCTGGGTTTGAATCTGCCACCTTCGATATATGGGGCCGGCACCCTACTCAGTGAGCCACAGGTGCTACCCCTGATTTTTATTCTTTACAATTTTTAAAAATACAGTTTAATCACATTGTGTGTTTTATTATATATTGTTATATTGCTTTTTGCTTAATACCATATCATCCATTTTGTTCTGTATTATTATATCTTTATAACTATCATTTTTATTAGTTACATAATAGTTGGATAGATAAACATTTAATTATTATACAAGTTTAACAGTCCAAATTTTTTTTAATAATAGTATTATAAACATATTTAAGCATTTTTTTCAATGGTGAGAACCATATCCTTGTATTAGGTTCCCAGAAATACAAGACTACGTCAAAGAAATAGAGTATTTTTAAGAATCTTGGCTTCTTAGAGTCAAATCTGCTCATTTTAAAAATATATCTTTGCATATTCAAACAAGAACTTTCTCCTTAAACCAACCAGAAAATGACATTCTTTTCCCTGCTCTTAGCATGTTTTTATATAGGAAATAAAGCCAGGGAGCTAAGACGTCAGCATTATTATATGCAAATACAGTATTCCTAGCTATAGTAGAAATTACCCAGGCCAGGCACAGTGGCTCAGGCCTGCAAAGTCAGCACTTTGAGAGGCCAATGCAGAAGGATTGCTCGAAGCCAAGAGTTCAAGACCAGCCTGATCAACATAGTGAGACCCTGCCTCTAAAAAAATAAAAAAAGTTAACCAAGTGTGGTAACACATGCTTATATACTCAGCTACTTGGAAAACTAAAGTAGGAGGATTGCAGGTGACCAGGAATTTGAGGTTACATTCAGCTATGATCACACCACTGCTTCCAGCTTGGGCAACAGAGTGAGACCCCATCTCTTAACAAAAAAAGAAGAAGGAGGAGGAGGAGGAGAAAAAGAGAGAGAAAAAAAATTGTTTAAAGAGAAACTATTCCAAACCAGAGAACTAAGTCAAGTTTTTGCCAGTATTCTACCACTCCACATGTGTGCCGTCATCTGGGAACAGGCTTTACTCAGAATTGTGACTATGGGACTACAAGTGTTTCCTAGGGGAGAAGAAGGCACTTACTATTTCAAAGGCTTATGCCTGAAGCATTGGGGACTGCATGAAATATAGATTAGCCTTTGTTCTGAGAGTTTGTAGTTTATTCGTAAAATAAGACATAAACCACTAAAAAAAGCAGTCAAAACAGAGTCCTAAAATCAAATGCTAGATTATGGATTATATTCATTCACTCAGCTAACATTTATTGGGCACCTACCATGTATAAAGTTCTAGGAGGCAGAGATAACAGCATTGTCCTTAGGAAGTTCTTAGTGGGGAGAGACAGAAAATAAACAGGTAGTAATAATTTCTGTGGAAAAAAATAAAGCAGGATGAAGGGGAGGAAGAGAACAGAAAGTGCCAGGGGCTTGGGGAGTGGGTAGAGGCATTGTTTTATACAGGAGAATCGGGGAAAGCATCACTAAAAGGTACCATTTGAACAGAGACAAGGATTTCTAGGAAAAAGAAATCTTTCCTGGTAAAGGGAGTTACAAGTTTAGGTTAAGCGCATAAAAGCAATAGGTTGCTTAGTGCAGCAATTTTCAAACCGTTCTCCTTGGATCCTTGTGATCCCCAACAACCTTCTTGGAGCCTTGTGATCCCCAAGAACCTTTCTCAGGATCTTTGAGGTCAAAACCATTTTCATAACATTATTAACTCTATTTGCCTTTTTGCTGGGCTGGTCTTTGCACTGATGGTACAGAAGCAATGGTGAGTAAATCTGTTGGCATCTTGACTCCAATCAAAGCAATAATACCAATTATAGTAACAGTAATGATATATTTCACTGCCACACATGGCAGAGAGACCAAAACAAAACAAAAAAATAAGCTAGGCTTATTTAAGAATGTCCTTAAGGAAACGGTGTATTCTATCAATTTTATTAAATCCCAACCTTTTAGCACATACTTTTTTAACATTCTATGTGATGAAATGGGAAGTATGACTAGAACAGTTCTGCATGCTGAAGTACTATAGTTGCCTCAAGAAAAAGCACTTGTACAACTGTGCTGTCAAGTGAAATAGCCACTTTATTTCTGATACTTTATTTTTACTTAAAAGATGACTAATAGACCAACGGTGGTTACTCAGACTTGAATACTTGGCAGACATTTTCTCCAAAATGAGCTAAATGAGCCTGTTACTTCAAGAAAAATATCTAATAACATTTGTTACCAATGATAAAATTTGAGCTTTTAAATGAAAATTAGAATTTTGGAAAACTATGTCTGCCTTCATGATCTTCACAGCTTCCTTGAGCTTAAAGACTTTCTGATGAGATTGTAGTAATGTCAACTAATGTGAATTTTTGATACTGAATAGTGAAATATGTCAACATTTGGAAATTCTGCATCATTCAATTAGACTGTATTTCCCAAATGTCCAAAGCATGATGTTACAAAATCATGTATGGACAAAAAATTTCATTCAAAGCGTAAGATAAATCAATGGACTTTAATATTAACAGAATATGAAAAGTTCATTAGTATGGTTTCAGATTCCATATTTCCTCTAACATTTAAGAAACTACTTGTTGAGCTTTGATTTAATATCATAGAAAAATATCTATAATTACTTGAAAAGGCTATTCGATTACTCCCTTTTCTAACCACTTATCTCGTAAGTCTGGATTTTCCTCATATACTTCAACCAGCAACAAACTGCAGAAGCAGCTATGAGAATCTGTGAGAATCTAGCTGTCTTCTCTTAGGTCATACTTTAAAGAGATTTGCAAAAATATACAACAATGGTATTCTCATTAATTTGTTTTGGCAAAAGCAATAATTTTCATAAAAGATGTTAACATATTTTGGTTAATGTAAAATTAATTTTAAAATTGTTAGTTTTTATTTCTAATGTGATAGATATTGATAGGTATACCCACACAAACAAAAGCTCTTTGTGTATCTTAAAAATTTTAATAGTGTAAAGATGTCTGTAAATCAAAGAGTTGGAGAATCACTAAGGGCATTATTGTTATAGAAGAGTAATCAAGGGAGAGTGGGAGAAAGTAGGTCAGAAAAGAAGTGAGGAATCATGTCATTTTGGGCTTTGTAGGTAAACAAAAGGACCTTGGATGAAATAAGAAGGGATCAGAGGTTGTGAGTAGAGGAATGATGAGATCTGAGGCATGTTTTAAAAGGCTCACTCTGTTAGCTATGTTGAAATTAAAGAAAGGAACGACAAATGACTTAAAAGGCTGAGTTATTACAGTAACCCAGGTTAGAGATGATGGTCTCTTAAACCAAGGAAAGTGGAGGAGTTGGTAAGAAATGTTCTGATTTTGAATATACTGCTGATAGGACGTCAACTATGAGAAAAAGAGGAGTCAAGAATGACTGCAAGGGTTTTTTTTTAGACTGTGCCATTTGAGAGAATGGAATGAGATAGAGTAGACTGGGAAGAGAGTAAGTCTGGGGACTGAGATAGGTGAGTCAGGAGTTTAGTTGTAGACATAATATATTTGAAATGTCTAATAGGTTTTCAAGCAGGAAATTTTGGTTAAATTTAATAATCTGGAGCAGTGATTCTCAACCTGTGGGTCATGACCCCTTTGGACTGTATTATAAAGGTTCACTGCATTAGGTAGGTTGAGAACCACCTAATCTGATCTGGAGTTAAAAGGAAATTTCTAAGCTAGTAAGATAGATTTGGAAGTTTTAATCATAGATAGAATTTAAAGCCATGAGGCTAGAGAAAATCATCTCAGATTGTGTTCTGAGAGTATATTCCCCAGACCAGCAACATCAGCATCGCCTGGGACCTTGTTAGAAAAGCAAAGAACCACTTATCCAAGGACTGTGACTGCAGATGGAGACAAGAATCTCAGGGGAGGGTCTTGGGGACCACCAGGTTGGGTGAAGGGTCCTGTCCAGCCCTCCAAGCTGCCTTGGTGTGGCAGATGCCTGGCTCCTGCAGCTTCAGTCCCTGGTAGGGCAGGGAGAGGACAGTGGGCGGACAGTGGGCATGTCCCCGATGTCAGCTGCAGTTTGAAGTGAAGGTCAGAGGCTGAGTCTCACCATTAGGGGCCTGGATAGCCAGACATGGACCTAAGACATTGCCTTTTTTCCCTTTCCATGTGATTTATGTGTTTCATTTAAAATACAGTTGGAATCATTTGTTTCTGTTTGCATTCAGTTTTGGGTTTAGCTTTTCCCCCATATTTATTTAATTTTGTTCTTTGAATATGTAGAAAATTAACTTGCTTCCAAGAGTCAAAATCATATTAAAAATTTGCTGAAAGAGGTATCTATCCTGTCTACCCTTTCCCTTTCACTTTATTCCCTCCATGACTGTTATCCTCTCTAAGTCATTTCTTTGATTGTTTTCAGGTTTATGCTTCAAATGTTTTATTTCATGTAAGTAGACAGACATGTGTTTCCCTATCCTTCTTTCTCACCCAAAAAGTAGCCTATTTTATATTCTCATTTGCACTTTGCTTTCTTCTTTCACTTAACAGTATATCCTGGGAATTACTTCATTTTGAGTTCACAAGGACCTCCCTCATCCTAAGCTGCGGTAAAATACTTCATTATAGCATGTGGGGGGCGGGGGTGTATTTAGTATAATTTCCAGTATCTCACAAATACAAGTAATGCTGCCATTAGTAAACTTGTACCCACATATTTTCACATTTGGAGGTGTATCTCCAGGGGTGTATTTCCAGGTATAGTATTGTTGGGTCCAAGGGTAAAGGCAAATACAGTTTGTTAGGCATAACCAAATTCCCCTCCATGGAGATGTTACCAGTTTTCATTGCCACCAGCAATATAGCAGTGCCTGTTTTTCCATGGCCTCACCAAGAAGTATATTATCAAGTTTTTTTACTTTTTTTGCCCAGCTTATGGGTAAGACATGATTTCGCAATGTAGTTTTAATTTGCATTTCTCTTTTATGAGCAAAGTTTAACATCTTTTCATATGTGTAAGAGCCATTTCATCTTTCTTTGTGAATTGACTTTTCATTTCCTTTACCCATTTAGTTATAGTATTTTTGGCCTTTTTCTCCCCTCACCTTTAAAATGTTCTTTGTATGTTAAGTATATTAATCCCTTTATTGTGGCATATTGTGGCAATAATTATAGTTATTTTCTCCCAATTTGTGCTTTGCTTATGGTGGCTTTTCGTTTGTTTCCCATGCAAAAGTTTTATTTTATAGTTAAATTTGTCAACGTTTTATCATAGGAATTCACCCATTTCTTTCCTCTAGTACTTGCACTATTTCTCTTTTTTATAGTTAGAGCTCTCATCCATTTGGAGTTTATTGTTGTGTATTATGTGAGAAATACATCTAATTTTGTCTTTCTACAGTGGTTATCTTATCGTTCCACCATCATTGTTTAAAATGTTCACCTTTGCCCCAGTAATTTAAGATAACACTTTCATCCTGTACCGGATTTATGAAATATGGTTAGGTCTGTTTTTCTATTCCATTGGTGGGCCTGTCCTTTCTTGTACCAGTATTACACAGTTTTAATCAGAGAGGCCTTATAGTTTAATAATCTGCTAAGGCTACTACCCTCTCAGCAGATTATTACTGCCCTTCTTTTTGGTGTTTCCCTAGCTATTTCATGGGGATGTGGTTTGTAGAAAATTTGATGTCAACTTGTCTAGCTCCAGAGAGGGAAAAAATGGCTTCTTGGTATTTTTATCGAGCTTGCATTAAATTTGTAAATGAACTTGGAGCTAACAACATTGAAAATTGCAAGAGGAAGGACAAAGAGTTATCTTTTTATTTGTTCAAGTCTACTTTTGTATCTTTCAGGGAGTTCTGTAATTGTCTTCATATGGCTTTTCCATATTTATTGTTAACTTTGCTCCTGAGTATTTTATCTTTCTTGATACTGTTATAAAATTGTTCATATTCTCAAATAGCCAGTTAGACATAAAGTTCTTTCTATTGCATCTATTATTTGTGTACATGAAAGCTATTAAGTTTTGCATGGCAGTTACATATCCTGTTACCTTCCTGAATTCTTTTACTAATTCTGCTAGGTTAATTACTGATTTTATAGGAAAGCACTGTCTGATTAAAAGATAATTTGAAACTGGGTATGGTGGTTCTCTGCTATAATTCCAGGCCAAAGCAGGAGGATCACTTGAGACTAGGAGCTCAAGACCAACTGGGCAACATAGCAAGACCTCATTGCTACAAAAAATTTAAAAATTAGCTGAGCATAGTGGCACACGGCTATATTCCTAGCTACTTGAGAGGCTGAGGTAGGAGGATTGCTTGAGCCTAGGAGTTAGAGTGAGCTATGGTGACACCACTGCACTCTAGTGTGGGTTACAGATCAGGTACCTGACTTTTAAAAAAAAAAAAAAAAAGGTAATATAATTTGAACTACATATGTAATTAAAAATTTTCTAGTAGTCACATTTAAAAAAATAATGCAGGTAAATTAATTTTAACAGCATATTGTTAATTAGCTATAGTTAAAATATTTCAATATATAATCAATATAAAACATTATTAATGAAATACTTTACTATTTTTTTCTTACTAAGTTTTCAAACTCCAATGTGTTTCTTACAGTGCATCTCAGTTTGAACTAGTCAGATTGCAAGTGCTCAGTAACCACATTCATCTAGTGCTTACTGTACTGGATGATGTATATATAGAGTTTTCCAAGTGTGCTACCATGTCATCTACAAATAAAGATTGTATTACTACTTCTTTCCCAATTCTTAGGCTTCTAATTGCTTTATTTTATCTAAATATTTTAATAACTACTTCCAGTATATTGCTAAATGTCAGTAGAGATAATAGACCATCTGTGCCTTACTGCTGACTCTTGTGGGAATACTTCTTGTGTTTCTCCATTAAGATATTACCTGTAGGACTTTGGTATATATGTTTTATCATGTTAAGGAGTATCCAAGTGGTCATATTTTCTTAAGTGTTAAATTTTGTCAAAAGCTTTTTCAGTATTTATGGAGAGAGTCATCATTTAATTTTTCTTCTTACACCTATTATTAGGGTCAACTGATGGATTTTCTAATATTGAACTATCTTTGCATTCCTAGTATAAACCCAGCATAGTTATGGTACAGTTTCTTCTTTTAACTTTTAATTTAGAGATAATTTCAAGATCATAAAAAGTAGCAAGAATCATACAAAGAATTTTTTACCCAATTTACCAATTATTAACATTTTTCCCTATTTGCCATATATCATTTGCTCTGTTTATATATACATTTTTTAACATGGTTATAACATTTCAATCTATCACACATATTCCAGTTTTGCCAGTTTACTCATTTATATTATTGTCTTAATGTGGTATTGTAATCAAATCACTAATATTTTATTTTTACACAAATATTTATAAATGATATATGTAATATTTTATTCTCTGCTGTCTTTTTCAGGTATAGATATCACTGTAATCTTTGCTCATGAAAATAATTTGAAAATTCTCCTTCATTTTCTGTGCTCTGAAATAATTAGATAGTGTTGAGACTATATGGTCTGAATTCATAAAATTCTTCTGTGTAACTCTCTGGCCTGCTATTTCTTTGTGGGATAGCTTCTTTATAATTTCAGAATTGGTCTATATCAGTTTACAATTCCCACTGTGAACCCACCTGGGCCTGCTTTTTTGTAGGACAGTTCCTTAATAGCTTTCACTACTTCTTCTATCAAAATTGGTCTGTATTAAGCTTTTTAATTTCTACTGTGGTCAATTTCAGTAAACCTTTTTTTCCCCCCTGAAAAATAATCCATTCCACCTAGGTTCTCAAACTTACTTGCAAAAAAGTACCCAAAAGAAGTCTTTTAAAAGCCAAGCACGGTGGCTCACGCCAGTAATCCTAGCACTTTGGGAGGCCAAGGCGGATGGGATTGCTTGAGCTCACGAGTTGCAGACTCTGTCTCTAAAAAAAAAAAAAATAGCCAGGCATTGTGGCAGGTGCCTGTAGTCTCAGCTACTTGGGTGGCTGAGGGAAGAGAATCACTTGAGCCCAAGAGTTTGAGGTTGATGTGAGCTGTGACGCCATAGTACTCTACCAAGGGTGTCAAAATGAGACTCTGTCTCAAAAAAAAAAAGTCTTTTATGATTTGTTTAGTTGATTTTGGTTCAATCATTTTTGCCCATTGTCACTTTTTTTTTTGAGACAGGGCCTCACTCTGTCTGTCACCCTAACTGGAGTGCAGTGACACAGTTACAGCTCAGTGACACTTCAAGTTCCTGAGCTCAAGCAGTTTACCCACTTCAGCCTCCCAAGTAGCTAGGACTACAAACATGCACTATGCCCAGCTGTTTTTTTATTTCTGTAGAGACCGGGTCTTGTATGTTGCTCAGGCCGGTCTTGAACTCCTGGCCTCAAATGATCCTCTTGCCTCGGCCTCCCAAAGTTTGGGGATTACAGATGTAAGTCACCACACCCAGCCCCATTATCACTTCTTATTTTTATATTTGTGCTTTCTCTCTTTTATTTAAAAAAAAATTATTGACGCATAATGTATGTACATTTCCATGGTCTACATACACCCTATGCATGCATTGAATGTGTAACGAATCATGTCAGGAGTATTTAGGGTATCTGTCACCTTGAGTATTATTTCTATGTGTTGGGAATATTTCAAATCATCTCTTCTAGCTATTTTGAAATATATAATACATTGTTGTTAACTTTAATCACCCTACTCTGCTATCAAACATTAGAACTTATTCCCTCTAACTGTATGTTTGTACCTATTAACCAGTCTCTATTCCTTCCCCGTTCCTATACACACCATTTCCAGACCCTCTTAACTATCATTCTGCCCTCCATATCCATGAGATCAACTTTTTTACCTCCCCCACATGAGGGAGAACATGTGATATTTGTCTTTTGTGTCTGGCTTATTCCACTTAAAATAATAACCTCTAGTTCCATCCATGTTGTTGCAAATGACAAGATTTCATTATTTTTTATTAGATAAGTAATATTCCATTGTATATATATGTGTATATATATATATGTTTGTGTGTGTATATGTATGTGTGTGTGTGTGTGTGTGTGTGTATACACCAAATTTATTTTTATCTGTTCATCCAATTATGGACAATTAGGTTGATTCTGTATCTTGGAGTTGTGACTAGTACTGCATGATAGGCCAGGTATCTATCCCTTTGGTATACTGATTTCCTTTTCTTTGAATAAATATCCAGTAATAAGATTGTTAAATTGTGTGGGAAACTTGTTAAATTTGTATTTTTAGTTTTTTTTTTTTAAACTCCATAGTGTTTTCTACAATAGTACCACTAATTTACACTCCTACCAACAGTGTA
The DNA here is from genome assembly GCA_963574655.1 of Perodicticus potto. Taxonomy (NCBI): domain Eukaryota; kingdom Metazoa; phylum Chordata; class Mammalia; order Primates; family Lorisidae; genus Perodicticus; species Perodicticus potto. The sequence goes on along the minus strand of CAUYRH010035084.1, from coordinate 8,723 downwards.
TAACAGTTCCCTTTTCCTTCCCATCTGTTGTTTTTTGTCTTTTTAATAATAGCCATTCTAACTGGGCTTAAAATGATATCTCATTATGGTTTTGATTTACATTTTCTTGATGATTTGTGATGTTGAGCATTATTTCATAACCTGTTAACCATTTGGATGTCTTCTTTTAAGATCTGTTCATGTCCTTTGCCCACTCTTTAATGGGATTATTTGTTGTCTTGCTATTGAGTTGTTTGAGTTCCTTGTGTATTCTGGACATTAGCCTCTTGCTGGATGAATAGTTTGCATATATTTTCTCCCATTCTTTAGATTGTTTCTTCACTCTGCTGATTGTTTCCTTTGCTGTGCAGAAGCTTTTTAATTTAATATAGTCCTATTTTTCTAATTTTGCTTTTGTTGCCTCTGCTTTTGAGGTTTTAGCCATAAAATATTTGCCTAGACCAGTATCCTGAAGCATTTCCCCTATGTTTTCTTCTGGTAAATATATAGTTTTGAGTCTTACATGTAGGCCTTTAATTAATTTGTATATGGTAAGAGATAAGGATCTGGTTTCATTTTTCTACATATGTATGTCCCCATTTTTCTGGCATCATTTATTAGAGAAAATGTCCTTTTCCCAATGCATGTTCTTGGTGCCTTTGTCAAAAGTCAGCTGTAAATACATGGATTTATTTTTGGATTTGCTATTCTGTTCCATTGGCCTCTTTTTATACCAATACCATACTGTTCTAGTTACCATAGCCTTGTAATATATTTTGAAGTCAAATATAATCTGCCTTTAGCTTTGTTCTTTTTGCTTAGGATTTCTTTGGCTATTGAAGTTCTTTTTTCTTCCATATAAATTTTAGTATACTTTTGTGTTTATGTGAAAAATATCATTGGTATTTTGATAGGGATTGCATTGAATCTATAGATTGAGATGGATAGTTAAAGAAAATTAATTCTTCTAATTTATGAATGCCTCTCCATTATTTTGCGTCTTCTTTTTGTGTCTTCTTTTTCTTTCATTAGTATTTTGTGGTTTTCCTCGTAGACATCATTCATCTCCTTGGTTAAAGTTTACTACTAAGTACTTTAATTTTTGATAACTATTATAAATGTGATTGCCTTCTTGGCTTTTTTTCACCTATTTCATTACTGATGTATAGAAATGCTACTAATTTGTTTATTAATTTTGTATCCTGCAACTTTACTGAATTTGTTCATCTGATCTGAGCTTTTTGGTGAAGTCTGTAGCAGCCCATATAGTCTATGGCTAGGAGGAGTGAGAGTTATAAAAAATACCTGTATAGCTCAATAATGGAACACCTTGGTGGAAAGGGCATGGAGAGGGATTTAGCTCTCCTAACAAGCATGAGAGCTCATGAGATAAGAGCAGTGGTGAATTGGTAGTCTCCACACCTGTGGTGTTGAGAGGCACGAGATCAGCCTTATATTAGGCTGGAGGAGAAGGCAGTCGGGAGCATGCACATTCTATCACGGACTTGCTTACTCTGACTCTGTCTCCTCTTCTGCCTACAGAATGCCAGCACAGCGTCTCTCTGCTGAAGATCACTAAGCTTCATTAAAGACTAAGATCTGTCTTTCTAAGAAGACTGCTTTACTCTCTCTCTGACATTCTCTCTCTCTCTCCAAGAGGGTTATTAAGTAGATAACCCTCAGGCACCTAAGAGACCTGAGCAGGGTAACTTAGGGGTCCACTTCCGGAACCTAGTTAAGCTGGGCCCGAGACCTGCCTAGTCCTGGGCCCTGACAAGTGGTGTCAGAAGTGACATGTGACAGAAGTCTTCAGATTTTTCTAAATGTAAGATTATATCACCTGCAAAGAGGGACAATTTGACTTTCTCTTTTCTCATTCAGATACTTTTTGTTTGTTTCTCTTGCCTGATTTCTGTAAGACTTTCAGTACTGTATCAAATAAGAGTGGTAAAAGTAGACAGCTTTGTCTCATTCCAGTTCTTACAGAAAGACTTTTAGCTTTTCCCCATTCAGTATAATGTTGCCTGTGGGTTTTTCATATGTGGCCTTTATTATGTTGAGGTATGTTTCTTCTGTGCCAAGTTTGTTGACAGTTTTTGCTATGAAGGGATGCTGAATTTTATGAAATGCTTTTTTTTTTATATCTGTTGAGATGATCATAGAGTTGTTGTCTTTCATTCTGTTGATGTGATGTGTCACATTTATTGATTTGCATATGTTGAACCATTCTTGTATCCCTTGGTAAATCTCATTAGATCATGGTATATTATCTTTTTGATGTTCTATTGGAATCGGTTTGCTAGCATTTTGTTGAGGATTTTTACATCTATGTTCACCAGGAATATTGGCCTGTAGTTTTCCTTTTTGTATGTCCTTGTCTGATTTTGGTATCTGGGTCATAAAATGCGTTAGGGAGAATTTCCTTCTTTTCAAATTTTTGAAATAGTTTGTGGAGGATTGGTATTAGTTCTTCATATGTTTAGTAGAATTCAGCAATGAAGCCATCTGGGCTTTTGTTTGATGGAAGACATATTTTTTTGGTGGGGGGAGTCTCACTCTCTTGCCAGGGCTAGAGAGCAGTGACATCATCATAGCTCATTGCAAATTCCAACTCCAGGGCTCAAGCAATCCTGGCTCAACCTCCCAAGTAGCTGGGAGTACAGATGCATACCACCATACTCAACTAATTATTTTATTTTATTTTATTTTATTTTATTTTATTTTATTTTATTTTATTTTATTTTATTTTATTTTATTTTATTTTTTATAGGGATAGTGTCTTAGTTTGTTGCTCAGGCTGGTCCTAAAATCCTGACCTCAAGCAGTCCTCTTATCTCAGCCTCTCAAAGTGCTGGAATTACAGACATGATCCACCACACCCAGACTTACATTTGTTGAGTTTTTCTGTGGACTAGCATATGATCTATCCTAGAGAATTTTCCATGTGCCGATGAGAATGTGTATGCTGCTGCTATTGGATAAAACGTTCCATAAATGTTGTTTAGGTCCATTTAATCTAAAGTGCAGTTTAAATCAATGTTTCTTTGTTAATTTTCTTTCCATTGATCTATTGCTCAGAGTAGAGTGTTGAAGTTCTCAGTTTTTATTGTATTGGATTCTATGTCTCCCTTTAGATGTAATAATATTTTTCTTATGTATCTGGGTGCTCCAGTGTTGGATCCATGTACACATATATTTAGAATTGTTACATCTTCATGCTTCATTGATTCCTTTATCATCATATAGTGACCTTGTTTGTCTCTTTTTACTGCTTTTGACTTAAAGGCTATTTTATCTGATATAAGTGACTGCTCCTACTCTCTTTGGTTTCTATCTGCATAGAATATCTTTTACCTCCCCCCCCTTTTTTTTTAGTTTATCTGTGTCTTTACAGTTGAAGTTAATTTCTTTTCTTTTCTTTTCTTTTTTTTTTTGAGACAGAGTCTCAAGCTGTTGCCCTGGGTAGAGTGCTGTGGCGTCATAGCTCATAGCAACATCAAATCTTGGGCTTAAGCGATTCGCTTGCCTCAGCCTCCCAAGTAGCTGGAACTATAGGCGCCCACCTCAACGCACAGCTCTTTTTTTGTTGCAGTTGTTTACCTGGCCCAGGCCAGGTGCAAACCCACCACCCTTGGTGTATGTGGCTGGCACTGTAACCACTGTGCTATAGGCACCAAGCCTGAAGTGAGTTTCTTGTAGGCAATAGGCAGTTGAGTCATTTTTTAAAATCCATTCAGCCAGTATATATCTTTTAAGTGGAAAATTTAATCCATTTGCATTCAGCATTATTACTGATATGTGAAAACTTATCTCTGTCATCTGTTAATTGTTTCCTGGTTGTTTGTATAGCCTTTGTTCCTTCCTTTCTCTCTTACATTTATCACCAGGGTTTCGTAGTTTTCTATAGTGATAACATTTGAGTCCTTTCTTTTCCTCATTTGTGTATTTGTTATACCAAATGAGTTTTAGATTTCCATGTGTTCCCATGAGAGTAGATATTGTCCTTTTACTTCTAGGTGTAGAACTCCCTTAAGCATTTCTTGTAAGGCCAGTCTAATGGCGATGAATTTCTTCCATTTTTGCTTTCTGGGATAGACTTTATTTTTCCTTTATTATGAAGGATAGTTTTGCTAGGTATAGTTTTATTGGTTGGCAGGTTATTTTTTCTTTGAGCATTTTGAATATATGATCCCATTCTCTCCTGACCTATAAGGTTTCCACTGCGAAATCCACTGCTAATCTAATGGGGGTTCCCTTATATGTGACAGATACTTTTCTCTTACTGTTTTTAGAATTCTCTTTGTCTTTAACTTTTGACAGTTTAAATATAATGTGCCATGGAAGATCTTTTTTTATTTACATTTTTATTGTTTGGATTGAGGGTACAAAGAATTAGGTTACACTGATTACAGTTGTTAGGTAAAGTCCCTCTTGTAATTGTGTCCCAGCCCCAAGATGTGTGCCATAACACCTTAACTGAAGATCTTTTGGGGATGTGTCTATTTGGTGATCTTTGAGCTTCTCGTGTTAGGATAGACTTGGAAGTTTTATTATTGCTAGACTTGGAAGTTTTTAGCTTTGGGGCTTCTCTTCACCTGTACCACCTAAAATTTGAATAATTGGTCACTCTTTAGTGTCCTGTGTGTCACATAGGCTTTTATTTTATTCTTTTTTCTTTTATGTATATGTGACTAGGTTATTTCAAAAGATCTATCTTTTTTGAAATAGGACCTTACTCTGTCACCTGAGCTAGCTAGAGTTTGTTCAGTGGTCATCAGAGGTCATTGCAACCTCAAACTCCTAGGCTTTAGTGATCCTCCTACCTCAGCCTCCCAAGTAGCTGGGACTACAGGCACACACCATTGTGTCTGACTAACTTCTATTTTTTATAGAGATGGGGGGTCTCACAATTGCTCAGGCCGATCTCGAATTCCTGGCCTCAAGCAATCCTCCTCCTTCAGTCACCCAAAGTGCTAGGATTTTAAGTGGGAGCCATCAATACCCAGCTGAAAGAGACTTATCTTTAACTTCTTAAATTTTTCTGTTTGACCTAGTCTATTGTCAAAGTTCTTAAAATGATTTTTTATTTAATTCATTGAATTCTTCAGTTCCAAGATTTGTGTTCAGTTCTTTTTTATATTTGTCTCTTTGGTGAATTTCTCTTTCACTTCCTGAATTGTTTTTCTGATTTCTTTGTTCTGTATAACTGTGTTTTTCTCGTACCTCATTGAGTTTCTTTAATATCATTAATTTGAATTATTGTTCAAGCATATCATCACTTTCTTTTTTGTTGGAATCTACTGGAGAAAAATCATGTTGAGTTTTTTCACCTTGGATACTTAGCAAAACTTGATACTTAGCATTTACTTAATCTTCAGTTCATGTAGTCAAATTAATTAACACATAAATTGTCATTTCCTGGACTCCTGCCAGTCCAGAGATTTCTTCCTTCCTCCTAGGTTGTATGACAGAGTGTGTACAGTAAAGATTCCAAAGACTAGAATCATGCCTGGCTCTGCTACTTTCCTTTCTCTGAGTCTCATTTTTTCATTTGTCAAAGGAGGTCAACCTTTATAAGGTGGTCATGAAAACCGAATGAAACCACAGCTGTACAAGAATTTTGTGAAATTACTATTGTTAAGGGTCTAATTCTGTCAAATCTAGTAGCATCAAAATGTGTTAGATAATATTATTATCCTTCATCTTTCTCTGAAGTAGGACAGTCATTATTTAATTATTTACATTTGGAAAAATAAGAAAGGATTATGTTTTAATGACAAACTCAAGGTCCCATCATAAGAGATAGAACTAGAATTAGATCCCTGGTCCCCTGACATCACCTCAATTTTTTTTTCAACTAAGATAATTAAGTTAGGATAGGGCACAGCAGGGCTTCCTGATAGGAAGAACTTCCAAATTTCAGAGTCCCTCAGGATTGCTTAAGAAAATCCATTTATTAAGAAGCTTTTAAATTAGCATGAGACCTAATCTCAATGCTAGCTACTCACATATGACCTGCATAACCTGACTTTTCAGATCTGTTTGGTAAAATTAGTTGATTTCTTCTTTCCAGATATTTCAGGCCAGAGAGGGCATCTTCTTTGCCAGGTGGCGTCATGAACTCGTATGTCTAGTCTTAAGGAACAAGAGAAGAAGAAAAACAATTTTCTGACTATTACAAGAGCCAAGTAAAAACCTGTTTTGTTCTTGCCTTATGTCAGTGTTCTTTTTTATTCTACAAATATGTATCTGGATGTTATCTAAGAACTAAACATCTTATCATGTGATAGCAGGAATTCCAAAGTGAATCACTTACCTCTCTACCCAGCTTAGATCCAGTTACTATTACTACTATCCGTGATCTTTTGCTGGAGAAATATGGGACAGGCTTAGGGTTTATAAAAATTTAAAGTGAAATTAATTTGTGTCTTTGGCTTAGGTGCAGAATAGATAGAGAGTTGAATTTAACATGGGTTGAGAGTTTTTCTAGGTCAGTATATTGGAAAAAGAGAAGGTCAAGGAAGTGATTATAACTGTGCATTAGTGGTTCTCAAACCTTTTGCTCTCAGGAAACTTTTATATCCTAAAAGACCCCAAAGTATTTTTATTTATGTGGGTTAAATCTTTCCATATTATCATATTAGAAATTAAAACTTGGAACTTTTTAAAACAGGAATACATAAGCACACATTCCTTGGGAATAACTCAAATATCCACTGACAGATGAATGGATTAAGAAAATGTGGTATTTACATTTATAAGGGAATATTTTTCACACTCAAAAGAAAGGAAATCCTACTATTTGTGACAACATAGATGAAATTGCTAAATAAAAAAAGCCAGTCACATAAGAACAAATACTATAATTTCACTTATATGAGATATCAAAAATAGTCAAACTCATAAAACCAATGAATAGAATAGAGGTTGCTAGAGGCTAAGAAGAAGGGAAAATGAGGAGTTGTTGCCTAATAGGTATAAAGTTTTCAGTTTAAGATGAATATGTTCTATAGATCTGCCATGTAACATAATGCCTATAGATAACAGTATGATATTGTGCACTGAAAATATTGTTAAGAAGGCATATCTCATGTTAAATGTTCTTATTACATACAAAAAAAAGCCACAATAGGACACAAGGAAACTTTGGGAAGTAATGCATACGTTTTTCACTTTGATCGGGTATCATAGGTATATGCATATGTCCAAAATTATTAAATTGTGTACATCAATTATATACATCAATTGTGTACATGTTTATATACAAATAAACAAAAAACTTTTTGTAAAAAATATAGTAATGATAACTATATTTCAAGTAGAAAAAAATATCCAAATATACATTATTTGTCAGAGTGATGTAGTATCTGGAAAACTCCACCGTGAGAGAATGAATGTAGAAAAGGCAAATAATGTTTTAGTATCATTAGGACTATAGTTTTGCCACTATAGGCCCTCAGAACTGTTTTAAGGACCCCTACAGTCCTCAGGCCATCTACTCTGAGAACTGCTAACTGAATAAAATGTTTTAAATCCATTTTATTAATAGTAAACATTTGGGTCATTTCAGGTTTTCAGTTATTACAAGTAACATTGCTATGAGCATTCTTTTACACATACTCTGGTGTACACTTGTAAGAATTTCTCTGAAGTTTATACCTAAGATTGGAATTACTGGACCATAGAACATGTACATCTTCAAATTTATTAGCCCCCCAGGGAGTGTTTCTGGTCTCAAACATCCAGATTTAGTAGACCATACTGGACAACGAATATTGCCTAACAATAAGTATTCAAATTTTGCTAATTGGGCTAGGCATAGTAGCTCAAAGCAGTAGTCCTAGCACTCTGTGAGGCCAAGGCAGGTGGATTTCTTGAGCTCACGAGTTTAAGACCAGCCTGAGCAAGAGCAAGACCTATAAGGAAATGTTAGAAATGACAGAAAGGGAATGATGGAAACAATGGAGGAAACTGCTGATAAAGTGGAAAATAACCAAAAGGAAATCCAAAACCAGAAGCAAATAAGAGATGAACAATATGAAGAATATAGAAAGGATTTAGCAGAGCTGAAGGATCTGAAGCAGTCAATTAGGGAACTTAAAGATGCAATGGAAAGTATCAACAACAGATTAGACCATGCAGAAGAAAGAATCTCAGAGAACAAAGCTCTTGAGATAACTCAGAAAGTGAAAGAGGCAGAAAAGAAGAGAGAGAAAGCAGAAGGTTCACTGACAGAATTATGGGACTTTATGAAGCATTCAAACATATGAGTTATAGGTATCCCAGAGGGGAAGAAGAATGCACCAGGGGAATGGAAGCCATACTAGAAAATATTATAAATGAAAATTTCCCAAATATCACCAAAGATTCTGACACACTTTTTTCAGAGGGATATCAGACCCAAGGTCGCCTCAACTCTTTTTTTTTTTTTTTAAATACATGTATTTTATTATTCTTCATTACATTATTTCCCCCCCTACCCCTCAGTGGTAAGACAGAATTGATTTACAGAAAAGAATACAGAAAACACTAAAGCTCCTGGTAGAGGGAAAGAATTCAAGAGGGGAGAGAGAAGCTCTCTCCGTTCCCCTCCTGGTCTTTCTCCGTCTCCTCCTTTAGGCCTTTAGCCTCAGGGTATATATAGGTGTATGGGTTCCTTGGCCAGGAAACGAATGAATACAGTCCCTTCCACCGGGGGCAAGGTGAATGAGTGTATCAATGAATGGATACAGTCCATTCATGGA
>CAUYRH010035083.1:0-16588 GCA_963574655.1 Perodicticus potto | reverse complement strand
GAGACAGAGCCTCAAGCTGTCACCCTGGATAGAGTGCTGTGGCATCACAGCTCACAGCAACCTCCAATTCCTGGGCTCAAGCGAGTCTCCTGCCTCCGCCTCCCAAGTAGCTGGGACTACAGGCACCTGCCACAACACCCGGCCATTTTTTTTTTTTTTTGGTTGCAGCCGTCATTGTTGCTTGGCGGGCGGGCTGGATTCGAACCCCCCAGCTCAGGTGTATGTGGCTGGCGCCTTAGCCTGTTGAGCCACAGACGCCGAGCCCAAAGACTTTTTTTTTAAAGGACAATCTTTTTCATTTTGTTTATTTTATTTTATTTATTATTATTATTTTCTTTTTGTAGAGACAGAGTCTCACTTTATCGCCCTCAGTAGAGTGCTGTGGCGTCACACTGCTCACAGCAACCTCCAACTCCTGGGCTTAGGCAATTCTCTTGCCTCAGCCTCCCAAGTAGCTGGGACCACAAGCGCCTGCCACAATGCCTGTCTATTTTTTTTTGTTGCAGTTCGGCCTGGCCAGGTTTGAACCCGCCACCCTCAGTATATGGGGCCAGTGCCCAACCCACTGAGCCACAGATGCTGCCCTATTTTGTTTTTTTTTTTTTTTTTGAGACAGAGTCTCACTATGTCACACTCGGTGGAGTGCTATGGTGTCACAGCTCACAGCAACCTCAAACTCTTGGGCTTAAGTGATTCTCTTGCCTCAGCTTCCTGTGGCCCACCACAACGCCCTGCTATTTTTTTTTTCTGCTGTTGTTGCAGTTGTCATTGTTGTTTAGCTGGCCTTGGCTGGGTTCGAACCCGCTAGCCTGGATATATGTGGCTGGTGCCATAACCACTGTGCTATAGGCGCCAAGCCAGCAGTTGTCATTGTTGATTTTAGCTGGCTCGGGCTGGACTTGAGCAAACACCTGCCAGCCTCGGTGTTCGTGGCCAGTGCCCTACCCACTGAGCATGGGTGCTGCCCTATTTTTATTTTGGGGGGACAAAGTCTCAACTCTGTCACCCTGAGTACAATGCCATGGCTAGAGATACTGACTGCTGGGTGAGTCATCAGCTTATAGGCAGTAAAAATGCCTCAGGAGTAGGGCGGAACCCATACCTCAGTGGGTAGGGCACCGGCCACATGCACCAAGGCTAGTAGGTTCGAACCTGGCCTGGGCCAGCTAAAACAATACTGATAATTGCAACAAAAAAAATAGCAGGGTATTGTGGTGGGTGCCTGTAGTCCCAGCTACTTGGGAGGCTGAGCCAAGAGAATTGCTTAAGCCCAAGAGTTTGAGGTTGCTGTGAGATGTGATGCCATAGCACTCTACCCAGGGTGACAGCTTGAGACTCAAAAAAAAAAAAAAAGAAAGAAAACCAGAAGCCTATATGATGATGTATTACAAGTCAAAGGAAGTATTGGAGAAAGTAAGAAATGGGTACAATCCCTTAGATTGGTTATCCTGGAGGTCATTACTGAGAAGGCCAGAGAAGGGCCCTCCAAGTGCTCCAAGCTAGTCCATTTTTCTTTGCACCATTCTTAGAACGTGAAATTAATGATTAGGGCTTGGAATCCATTTTCTCCTTGTTCATTCAAACTTTCATTCCTGTATTCATTTATTCAATATAAGACAACTCATGTGAAGGGATGCCAAGGGCTAAAGACACTGGGTCTGTCCTCAGAGGATCAAGGATCCAGAGTTTATATTGAATTATATTCATATTGAATATATGAATCTCAGTTCTATCATTTAGAACATAATTTCTGATGACTCCAAAATCCATATCTCCAGTACAAACCTTCCCACTAAGCCTGTATATACAGTTGCCTCCTCAACATTTCCATTGGGTTATCTGAGCCAAATCATCCTTTTTGTGTGTGTGTGTGTGTGTGTGTGTGTGTGTGTGTGTGTGTGTAGACAGTCTCACTTTATCGCCCTCGTTTAGAGTGCTGTGGCATCACTAGCTCACAGCAACCTCCAACTCCTGGGCTTAGGCGATTCTCTTGCCTCAGCCTCCCGAGTAGCTGGGACTACAGGCGCCCACTACAACGCCCAGCTATTTTTTTGTTGCAGTTTGGCTGGGGCCGGGTTCAAACCCGCCACCCTCGGTATAGGGGGCCAGCGCCCGACCCACTGAGCCACAGGCGCCGCCTGCCAAATCATCCTTAACTTAGAAAAACCCCTATTCAAATGTAATTCTCTGCAACTCTCCCCTTCTTAGAAAATGGTACTATCATCTAGCTTTCTTGCTAAAGCCCAAATCCTAAGAATCATTTAAAAACATTTTAGGAGGACAGGCTCAGTGCCTGTGGCTCAACGGACTAAGGCGCCAGCCACATACATCTGAGCTGGCGGGTTCGAATCCAGCCCGGAACCGCCAAACAACAATCACGGCTGCAACCAAAAAAATGGCCGGGCGTTGTGGCAGGCGCCTGTAGTCCCAGCTACTTGGGAGGCGGAGGCAAGAGACTCGCTTGAGCCCAGGAATTGGAGGTTACGGTGAGATGTGATGCCACAGCACTCCATCCAGGGTGACAGCTTGAGGCTCTGTCTCAAAAAAAAAAAAACATTTTAGGAGGACAGAGGGAAAAATCATATATAAATATATATTATATATTTATATTGCATACATAACAAAGAAGCTCTCCTCTCTCTTCTTTCTCTCTCCTTCTTTCTTTATTTTCCTCTATGTTCTGTTTTTTATTTTGAAACATTTGCTCTGAGAATGAGTAGTGCTTGCCTGTGTAACTAGTAGAGCTGATGGGTGAAGTCCTCAGTGTGTGAACCTAGGGGTGTGTCACTTTATTTAAAAAAAAATTGACATCTACTCAACCAGTGACAATAAGTCTCACACTGTCTCCATGGGAAGAGTGCCGTGGAGTCATCATATTTCACAACAACCTCAAACTCTTGAGCCCCAGAGATCCTCTTGCCTCAGCCTCACTAATAGCTGAGACTATTGGGGCGGGGGGTCTCTCTTGCTCAGGCTACTCTCTAAACTCCTCATCTCTAGGAATCCACCTGCCTTGGCCTCCCAGAATGCTAGGATTATAGGCGAGAGCCACTGTACCAGGCCCTATAACTTCTTTTTCTAGGCAGCTGTTCCACTGAGGGCAAATCTGTCCTCATGAGGATAGGGGTGAATGATTCTCAAAGCCCTAGGGAGGCGGTGGGGGGAAGGGAGAGATCCTAGATATTTTCCCCTTCAAGGTCAGGTCAGGTCAGCACCTGGGCTAGGATGTGGAGGGGTTTGCCGCTGAGCTCAGTACCTAACACTCCTGTAAAAGGAAAAGATCAGAAATAAAGGTCAAGATATTTTTTAAAAATTTCAAGACAGGGCTCAGTGCCTTTGGCTCAAGCGGCTAAGGCACCAGCCACATTCACCTGACCTGGCGGGTTCGAATCCAGCCTGGGCCTGCCAAACAATGATGGCTGCAACCAAAAATAGCCAGGCATTGTGGTGGGTGCCTGTAGTCTCAGCTACTTGGGAGGCAGAGGCAGGAGACTCGCTTGAGCCCAGGAGTTGGAGGTTGTGAGCTGTGATGTCTCGGCTCTCTACCCAGGGAGACAGCTTGAGGCTCTGTCTCAAAATTTCAAGACAGAGGGGAAAAAACATATAACAAATAGTGTATGTTTAGTATATGTATCATATAGGTTATAGTAAATCATTCTAAATACTATAGTTCAGAAGGATATACTGTATGTACATCTTGATCTCATTTCTACCCCCTATATTACTGTATTGATTCCTCTCTACTCCATACTTAACCAATAAGTCCTGTTGGCTCTACTTCCAGCACTGTATATACCAAATCTGAGAGCTTCTCATAACCAGTTTAAAGTTCAAATTCCTTGCCATGACCTACCAGGCCCTGTGTGTGCTGAGCCCTACCTGCCTTTCTTCCTAGACACACGGCCTTCTTTCTGCTTGCTTATTCTATTGCTTTTACATTTGTTTTTTCTTCTGACTGGATCACTCTTCCCCTTGGTTGTCACTTGCTGGACTCTTCCTGAGCATTCAGGTTTTAGCTCAAAAGTCACTTTTTCAGGGTCAGCGCTAGGGCGCCAGCCACATACACTGGAGCTGGCAGGTTCAAACCCAGCCCAGGCCTGCCAAACAACAATGACAGCTACAACCAAAAAATAGCCGGGCGTTGTGGCAAGTGCCTGTAGTCCCAGCTACTTGGGAGGCTGAAGCAAGAGTTTGAAATTGCTGTGAGCTGTGATGCCACGGAACTCTACCCAGGGCGACATAGTGAGACTGTCTCAAAAAAAAAAAAAAAAAAAAAGTCACTTTTTCAGAGCCCCGTGTCAGTTATTTTATTTTATTATTTTTTTGCAGTTTCTGGCCGGAGCTGGGTTTGAACCCGCCACCTCCGGCATATGGGGCTGGTGCCCTACTCCTTTGAGCCACAGGAGCCGCCAGTTATTTTTAATTTGTATGTTTTCCAGGGAACCCCAGGGCCTAAAAAAACGACCGGCACATAAAGTCGTTTGTTATACAGTATATTTATCAGCTGACCTATTGACCTCGACAGATTACTTCAGTTCTGTAAGCCTCCAGTAAGAGAAGGATAATAATAATGTCTATATTGCCTGGTAAGTTTTAATAATCAGGGATGTTTGGGAAACTGTGAAGGACATCAGGAAAACGTCCACAGTGAACCTTAGTAATCCCCTGCTCAGTTTCAACAATGAGCAAATCTATAGAAAAACCCTCTTATTCCTCTCAGGTAAAAAGAGCTACCGGTGAAGAGGCCCAGGAAGAGGTGGTCCAACTACGGTACCGGCATCATCGCTCTTTTAAGAAGCGAGGAACTCCCTCCACCCCAATGTTTAACGAAACGAAGTTTCTGCAAGTCACGTGAGGCCCTCGGCTATGCCCCGCCTTAAAGAGGTGGAGCCTCAGCTTGGAGACCAACAGCAGTAGCAGCCTCCGGAACAGCCCCAATTCTAGATAGGGAAAAAGGGAGGAGCCAAGCGCCTCACAGCTGTAACAGCACTTCCGGAAAATATGCCCCTCCCTTTTCCCTCCCCCTCTCCCGTGGATTTCGCCAGTGCTGGGTGGGCTGAACCAGCGGGCGCTGATTAAAGGCGCCGCCTGCAGCTTTCTCCTCGCCTCCCCCTCCCGTTCTCTCCGCCCCCTTCCCGAGAAGCGGGACCGGCCTTGATGTAGGGACACTCTCCCCCCGCCCCCGCCTCAACTGCCCCGGCCCGGGAGTCGAGCTCACCGCAGCCCGCTACCCACCCCAGTCCCCACCCTGCCGGTCGCACTCTGCCCCAAACCCATTGTGTACCGCACGTCTGGGAACTCTGAAGCCGGGCCGTGGCGGAGGGACCCAAGACCCCTGCGTGCCACTCCTGTCGGTCCCGTGGCCCCTCCCCCGCCCGTCCTCTTCGCAGCAGCGCGGCAGCGGCGAGGGCGCCCTTTCCTCCTATCGCTGGCGGCGGGGCCAACTGGCGGGCCCCAGGGACGCACCCCCCCACCCCGAGCCCCAGCAGCGAGCCCCTCCGCGCCCCTTCCGAGGGGAAGGAGAGCCGGAGCCCGAACAAGTCGAGGCAAGAAAAGGCAGCCCCGGACTTCCCGGCCCGCTGATCATTTTTATTATCGAGATTATTATTAAAAGGGGGCGGGGACCCCAGGATGCGGGGGAGGGGGCTGGAGACGCAGCTATTTTTATTAAACAGATTATTCCTGAAATAATAATAATATGCGCAAGATGGCTGAAGGTGGCTATGATGAGAGTGTTGGGGTTTTTTTCTTTCTTTTTTTTTTTTTTTTGATCTGAAGATAAAGCTCTGAGGCGACAGCCGCTGCGGAGACCCTGCCCGAAGTGCCCTCCCCTCACTTGAGAAGCTGCGGGCGGAAAAGCCGACCTACCCACCGAGCGCCCGGCGCGGGCCCGCCCCGGACGTGTCGCCTGGGCAGCAGCCGGAGGCCGCGGGTGCTCGCTTTTCTGCCGACTTCTTCCAATTCTAATCTTTTTTTATTTTTTGGAAAGGACCAGGGTGGGTGGAGCAGAGGTGGAGAGAAATCGGGACTTGGCATTTTCTCCCCTCTCTCTCCCCCAATTTGCTGAAGGCCGCCAGTCCTCCCCTAGAGAAAAATCCACAAAAAAAAAAAAAAAAAAAAAAGGAAAGCGAGGACGCTGCAAGACCCTCAAGCGAGCGCGCCCGGACCCCGGCCGCCGCCGACGCCAGGAGCCCAAGATGGCTGGGCGCTGAGGGAGGCGGCCCTGTCCGGCCCCGCTGCCGCAGGCTGGCTGCGACCGCAGCCCGGAGCCTTCCAGGCCGGAGCAGAGGCCGAGAAGAAAAGAAAGTGGCGGGGGGGTGGGAGGGAGGCCGGGGGGACGAAGGGGGAGGGCCGGGGGAGGGGAGGGCTGGGAGCTGAGCCTCCTGTTCATTAGCAGTTGAGAAAAATTCCTTTCTAGTTTGATCAATCCCTGTTTTCCTCGTTTGGGCCGAGGCGCCCGCCTAGCGCGGAGACCCAAAGCCGGGTCTCTCCGCTGCCGGGGCGCCGGGCCTCAGGGGAGCGCAGAAGTAGCAACGAGGGGGTCAGGCCGGAGCACCGCCGGGGCTTCTCCTCCCTCCCTCTCTGGTTGCCTTTTTTTTCCACTTCTCTCCCTCCCCCTTCCGTTTCTATTTGTGAAGGGAGGAGGAAGGCAGAGGCGGGCTGGTGTCTCTGGCCGGGGACTGGAATTTCATCTGAATGACTGCCCCTGCGCGCACGCAGCGCCCCGGAGTTGGCCAGCCTGCGCCCCCCAACCCGCACCCGGCCAGCCAGCCAGGGGACGCCGGCGCCACTGCCCAGGAACCGCCGGCTCGCCTCTCCCGCCCCGTCCGGATCTAGCAACCCTCGACGCGTCCCCACTAGCTTTCTGGGCCCCTTGGACCTCGGTTCCCGGCCCAGGCAAGGGAGGCGCGGCGCCGACGAGCCGGGAAGGAGCCCCCATCGCAGCCGTCGTCGCTAGAGGAAGTGTGAGGCTCCCAGGTTGTGTCCGCCTTGGGGCGCGCCCCAATGTCAGCCGCGGGGCCAGGCGCTAGCCGCGGGCCGCCGCTACCCTAGCCGCGCCGACCCGGAGGCGGCCTCTTATATGGAATTTGGACCCCGGCGCTCCGCTCCAGGGCTGGTGCCCCGGCCGCGGCCCTGGCGCAGTCCGCTGCCTCCCGCTAGGCGCTCGGGAGGAGGAGGAGACGCAGCCTGCTGCGCGCGCGGCGTGAGGACCGAGGCTCCCTCCTCTGGGGGGCGGGCACGCGGAAGGCGCTGGTGACTGAGCGACTGTCGGGGCCGGCTGGGGCCGGGGCTCGGTGAGCCTACAGTTACTCCGCACGGACCCCCGAGGTCGGGGAGTTGGGGACGCCTGCTCGGGACCCCTGCTCGCAGCCGCCATGGCGGAGAATTGGAAAAACTGCTTCGAGGAGGAGCTCATTTGCCCCATCTGCCTGCACGTCTTCGTGGAGCCGGTGCAGCTGCCGTGCAAGCACAACTTCTGCCGGGGCTGCATCGGTGAAGCGTGGGCCAAGGACAGCGGGCTGGTGCGCTGTCCGGAGTGCAACCAGGCCTACAACCAGAAGCCGGGCCTGGAAAAGAACCTGAAGCTCACCAACATCGTGGAGAAGTTTAACGCCCTGCACGTGGAGAAGCCGCCGGCGGCGCTGCACTGCGTGTTCTGCCGCCGCGGCCCCCCGCTGCCGGCTCAGAAAGTCTGCCTGCGCTGCGAGGCGCCCTGCTGCCAGTCCCACGTGCAGACGCACCTGCAGCAGCCCTCCACCGCCCGCGGGCACCTCCTGGTGGAGGCGGACGATGTGCGGGCCTGGAGCTGCCCGCAGCACAACGCCTACCGCCTCTACCACTGCGAGGCCGAGCAGGTGGCCGTGTGCCAGTACTGCTGCTACTACAGCGGCGCGCATCAGGGACACTCGGTGTGCGACGTGGAGATTCGGAGGAATGAGATCCGGGCAAGTACTCGCTCCACACACATTTCTCTCTCTCTCTCTTACTCTCTCTCATCTCTATCTCTTTCGCTCTCTCTCTCGGATCTCCCATCCCGACAGGCTGACATCAGGCCAGTTGCCCCTATACAAACTCTGCTGACAGTTTGGGGGCAAGGTCCTGGGAAGGAGGGTCCTAATGGCTAATTGATACACTCCCAAACCTGTGTTCATAGAGTCCATCATATGAGTTCTTTATAGAATTGGGGCGTGGGACTGTCACGGGTAGAGTTGGGTTTTTCGCAGTTCCCTCCCCCAGCGGAGTTTTTATAGGCCCTACGGGAAGTCACCAAGGCAGTGACCCTGGCCCTGCTTCTCTGGCTGCTGTTTATATAATGTGTGTCTTGTGCCGCTGCTGTAGCTGACATGATCCATGATGCTGGCATACCAATGAGGAAGTAAACAAAAGCAGCCATGTTAGTTTTAAGCGCTATTGGAAACACATTGGGGGGTAGGGGGAGCTTCCGGAAGGAGAGCAGAACTCCTGGTATCTATCTGGACAAGGCCAGGGAAACCAGCAGTCGCTGGACAGTATCTCAGCTATTGGGATTATTCCCGATAGCCTGCACTTCGTGTTTGAGAATCACTGTGTTTGTTGCATGTGCCTGCATGAACAAACCTTAAAGTATGTGTCTTGATCACCCTGAGCCTTCTGCTCACTGCCCAGCTCTCTCTCACAGCCCTCCCACATTTGGGAGGTGGGGGGTGGAAGACGGAAAAAGAATCCTGTGGGTTTAAGGTTGAGCCGCCTTGAAATCTGGTTTCAGGCAGCTGGCTCCCCTGGGCTGCTGGCTGGGTGATTACAGAACCGCATCCCCTCCTATTGTATACACCCTGCTGCCACGGCCAATGTCAAAACCGCCTTCCCCCTCAGGCCTCTGGGCCTGGTTTTGGAGCTGGACTGAGGCAATACTTCCGTCCCCTTGGGGGAGGGGGCGTGCGTCCCTCCCTGGTCCTCTGGTTTTTAGGCTTTTAGGGTTGAGTCATACTAGACGGGAGGAGTTGGCCTGAGACTGGCTGAGCCATCTGAAGCCCCAGCTTGGGGCCTGGGTGTGATATCATGGGGGCGAGATTGGGCTTTGGGCGGACTGGGAGTGTTTCTGGGTGGAGGCCCCTGGAGGCTAGTTGAGGCCAGTGGGGAGCTTGGGTATGAGGAAGCTCTAAGCAGGGCTTGATTAGAGATGGGGCTGTTTCCTGTGTGGGGGACCAGTCAGAATGAGTCACTGTTTAGCAATTAAAAAACATACCCATACAACCAACAAAAGGCAGGAGGTCCGCCACAGGCTTAAGGCAAGGAGAACAAATAAAATTTGCTGTATAATTAGTTTCCAATCAGATGGGCTAGCCAGGCTAGGCCTCTGGTTCCTTAAAGGAAGTGTGGGGGATGGAGAGAAGAGCCACTGCCTACCCTCCCAAATTATTGGAAAAGGTCTAGGGAAGGGGATGATGGATGAGCCCCTGTGTCCTCCACCCTCAACTAAGGGTAGACACAGCCCACACTTTCCCCGGTATTGGGAGGCTGCTGCTATTAATAAAAATGGAAAGGCTGGGGGAGGAGTCTGGGAAAAGTGCAGAGGCAAGAGAAAGAAGGGCTGTCCAGTTCTCTGTCCTGGGATTGGTAGTAGAAAGTGAAAGGACAAAAGATGTGGCAGAAAGGAACAGAGGAGGGGGCAGCAACCTATGTGATGAGCAGATGTGTGTCCACACTCTGCACCCGTAGTGCTGCTCCTAGCCAGGTCTGAGAGCTAGGAATGTCTTTAATTGGGATGGGGGAGAAAACAATCATACCTGACTTGGTGTAGGAAGGGTATCTTTAGGTGTGTGTCTGTATTTTGGAGTGCCTTTGAGACTGTGTGCTTTGCCTTCAAATGACTTGTCTTCTGCTTGTGTAGTTAGGGGATGGGAGTGTCTGGTGGCACATGTGTGCAGAGTATACCCTGGGGTTCCCACCAGCAGGCCCCCATCTCCAGATTTGTGGACCGGATGGAAGCAGGCACTGAACTTTGTTAACAGCTCCATGGTGTGTATGTATGTGTTTGTTCTTGTGCCTGGTGTGGGCAGGCTCAGATGTAGTGGGTTGCATCAGGGCCAGATGTGCGATTCTTTGCTTTCAACATCTGTGCCCTCCAAGCAGCAGCCTGAGTCTCATCCTTTTCCAGGCTCACCCCACGACAGGCCCCCAGATTTCTCTCTGGTGCTCTCCGGCACTGGAGTTCAAAGCACTTCAATAGCCCAATGTCACTCAAGTGACTTACTGAAGCGGAGGAATGAGGCCCCACCCATCTGCCTGCCCTGCGGTCAAGGTGAAGAGCCCTGTGAACCTGAATGGAAGAACTCTTTGCTTTCCCTTTCCTTGGTCCCTTTTCCTTTGCTGGAGGAAATCTGTCTGGAAAGCAGAATTCTCCAGGATATAGGAGAGACTTGGAACAGGCCTTGATATCTAGGCTCTACTTCTGCTTCCATTTCTGCCCTCCCAGAAGGAGCTGAAGACATGGAAATAGAAAACCCTGATTAACTCCTCCCTGGTGGCCTAACCTTCACATGCCTGCAAGTACCCACTGAGGCACGGCTCAGCAGGAGGGCAAATAGGGCTTGTATCCAACCTGGAGATAGAAAGGGACTCTCAGAGTTGTGGCCTTCCTCTGCCCTTGGGAAGCTAGAGTGGTGGCCACATTGCCCTGAGGCCTGGGTGCCCACTACTGGTCCCCAGAGACCACTCTCTGGGATGTGCCTCGACCCTGAAAGTGTTCTCCCATGGAGCTGAGGGAACAGCCAAGACTGGGATATCCAGGTAGGCTCAGGTCTAGCAGCTCTGAAGGGAGCAGCTTTATGTCATGAGTTCCCTCAGTGTGGAAAAAAGACCCAAGAGGGCCTGGTTATGTGTGAGGGGCTGCAAGGGAACCGGCTTGAGTTTGTGCAGTCACAGTTGTGCTTCAATGTCATTCCTAGGAACCCAACTTAAAGCTGGAAATGTTAGCAGGGCCCTTTTTCTGCCATTTTCAGATGTTCAGAGTTGAGAAGAGGTGTTCTCTGGGGAGGAGCTCCACTGCCAGGGCCAGTTTGGGGTTTACAGCTGCTCGAGGGACATGGTACCTTGCTCACGTTGCCTGTGACTGGAGGGGTTGCACTTGGACCCTGGAGGGACTCCTGGGTGTCTGCCCCATGTGTCTGTATGGTTGGGCTGTGGGAGTGAAGGCTGTCCGGACTGCTGAGGCTGCAGCCTGACTCAGTATGACCCCACTGCTCCCTTCCCTCAGGAGACCAGACTCTTGGTGTCTTAGATAGGGTGAGGAGGCCAGGGTGTGTGTGTTGTGGGGGGGGCGGTGTCATGTAGCTAGCTGCTCTTTACTAGACCAGCCCACATCTTTGTGGAAGGGGATCCTGGCATGGCTTCCTTCCTAGGCCCCCAGAGGAGCCTCAGGCAGAGGCCTGCCCACCCTCCTCCACTCCAGGATCCACTGACACAGCTGGGCACCTGTCATGCATGGCCTGTTGATAACTCTGCCTCCTACAGCTCTGGGTTGCCGCACATCCATGTCTGCCTTCAGGTGTGGGAGGGGTGTATATGCATTTCTACGGGCATGTGTAGCCAACACATGAGGTAGTATATATTGACTAATTTTTTGTATTTCACATGGGCATTTCTCAAGGTACGGTGGGACTGACTGGATTTCATAGCTGTCTTGTGCATGGCTGTGGCTCAGGAATATGTGTGTATATGCATGTTTGTGAGAGCGCCGGTGACTGTGTACCACGCTTGCAGAGTACCTGCAAGTTGAAGTTGACTGTGTTCAACATGACTGTGCTGGTGTGTGGGTGCCTACCTGCTCAGGTGATGGTTGTGCGGTGGCTCTGAGTCTGCCAGGGGGCATGTGACTTTTACTTCTGGTAGGGGTGTTGAGAAGGGAGGGAAAGACAGGGCTCACCTTGGGGTGAGTTGTTGGCTAAAGTGAGTGTTGGAGGTAGGAGCCCAAGTGCGTCCTGCAGTGCTGTGCTGGGGGCACTCAGGGTAGGTAGGGGGAGCCTGGCTTGGACCCTTGCCCTGGGCTGAGGCGGCAGGACTGTCTGGCCTCATCCCTGGCCCTGGGAAAGCCTCTTTTCCTGGCTGGTCTGGCATTCAAACCCGGACAAAGGGGGGCTTTCTCTCTCGCCTCTTTGTTCTGCTGCCCCAGAGCGCCGCTCTCTTCATGGCAAAAGCTAATTCCACTCTGCAGCCGGGAAACCCTCCCCAGGGGCTCCTGAGGCCTGGGGTCTGCTGAGGCTGCCTCGGAGGTGCTGCCTCTCTTCTGGCCCTGGCTCCTGCTCTGTAACTCCTTCTCTTGGGGTCTGTGGTTTTCCCAGCCTGGGGGGTTCACATAGTAACCCAGGCAGGTGCTGAGGCATAGAAGAGGGTTTAGGGCAGGTAGAAGCTTGTCTGAGAGAGAGGGACATTGCTGTGGGGCCATGGAGAGAAGAGGACCAGTATTTGGGTGGAAGATTGTGGGGAGGGCTTGGCCCTGGGGAAGAAGTTAACATGAGGCTGTTCTGTGGAGGGGCTGGCATGAGAGTCACCTGGGCAGGGATCTGCACAGGAAGGGGTGCTCCAGCCACCCAGCCCTCTCTTCTTGGCCCCCAGTCCTGGCCCACCACCACCACAGGGGTCGTGGAGCTGCCCTGACCTTCTCTGAACACCTAGGGGAGCCTACCTCTACTGCAGGCCCTTGGGCCCTGTTTCCTCCTGACCTTGTTTCTCTTCAAGGCTGAATTGAGGATTTTATTATTATTTATTAACTTTTATACAGCCCAGCATCCCCAGGCCTCACCTGTCTTCCCAGTCTATTATGGCATAAGAAATGCGTGCAGGGCCTAGCCAGTCAGTCCCTAATGGGACACTAGGCTTTCCTGGGGTAGGAATGTGGAAGCTTACAGTTCCCTGTCTCCAGGTTGGGGGATCAGGCACAGGCCTGGGGAGCACATGCCCCAGGGCATGGAGGGATGGGAGTGGGAGTGTTCCTGAGCCTTGATGCTTCACTCTCACCAGCCTAGGAATAGCATGAAAGACCTTAGGCTGAGTGTCCAATCTTTCGGCACCTCTGGGCCACATTGGAAGATGAGTTGTTTTGGGCCACATATTAAAAACACAAACACTAATGAAAGCTGATAATCAAAAAAGTCCTCACGGCTCGGCGCCTCTGGCTTAAGCAGCTAAGGCACCAGCCACATACACCTGAGCTGGCGGGTTCGAATCCAGCCTGGGCCCACCAAACAACAATGACGGCTGCAACCAAAAAATGGCAGGGCATTGTGGCGGGCACCTGTAGTTCCAGCTACTTGGGAGGCGGAGGCAGGAGACTCGCTTGAGCCCAGGAGTTGGAGGTTGCTGTGAGCTGTGATGCCACGGCACTCCATCCAGGGCAACAGCTTGAGGCTCTGTCTCAAAAAAAAAAAAAAGGTCCTCACAAAATAATCCTATTTATGAGGCAGATATTCAGAGAGCCTTTTAAAATCATCAGGCAGTGCCTGGTGTGGTGGCTCATGCCTATAATCCCAGCACTCTGGGAGGCCGAGGCAGGTGAATAGCCTGAGCCAGAGTGAGACCTCAGCTCTAAAAACATACGCTAGGCATTGTGGTGGATTCCTGTAGTCCCAGCTACTTGGGAGGCTGAGGCAAGAGAATCGCTTAAGCCCAAGGGTTTGAGGTTGCTGTGAGCTATGGTGCTACAGAACTCTACTGAGGGCAACCAAGTAAGACTGCCTAAAAAAAAATAAAATAAAATCATCAGACAAGTTCCAAGTTTGTGGTCACTACTATAGAAAATGTAATAAACATCTTGGGAAGAAAAGTAGGCAACATAAAACTAGTTGGGATATTTAACATTGTATTTAAGAAGCTAATGCATCAATATCTAGTTCAGTGAAAGTAGTTACAATTCTCAGTGAGTTTCCAAGGTGCTCATCAGATAAATTTTGATTCTAATTTTACTTTTTTTTCTTTTGTTTTTAAGAGACAGAGTCTCACTTTGTCGCCCTCGGTAGAATGCTGTGGCGTCACAGCTCACAGTAACCTCCAGCTCTTGAGCTTAGGCAATTCTCTTGTCTCAGCCTCCTGAGTAGCTGGGATCACAGGCGCCAGTCACAACACCCGGCTATTTTTTGTTGTTGTTGCAGTTCAGCCGGGCCAGGTTTGAACCCACCACTCTTGATATATGGGGCCAGTGCCCTACTCACTGAGCCATAGGCACCACCCATCTAATTTTACTCTTAATGTTCTTCTTTTGCTTACTTTTTTTTTTTTTTTTTTTTGAGACAGAGCCTCAAGCTGTCACCCTGGATAGAGTGCTGTAGCATCATAGCTCACAGCAACCTCCAATTCCTGGGCTCAAGCGAGTCTCCTGCCTCCACCTCCCAAGTAGCTGGGACTACAGCGCCCGTCACAACACCCGGCCATTTTTTGGTTGCGGCCGTCATTGTTGTTTGGCGGGTCCAGGATGGATTCAAACCCGCCAGCTCAGGTGTACGTGGCTGGCACCTTAGCCTTTTGAGCCACAGGCACGAGCCGCCAACCTCAAACTCTTGGGCTCATGTGATCCTCTTCCCATAGGCTTCTCCAGTAGCTGGGACTACAGACCCTGGGCACAGCTCCCTAGTTAGTTTTTTTTTTCTATTTTTAGTAGAGATGGGGTCTTGCTATTGGTCAGGTTGGTCCCGAATTCCTGAGCTCAAGCAATCCACCTGCCTTAGCCTCTCAGAGTGCTAGGATTACAGGCATGCGCCACCTCATCCAGCCCTTTATTCTTGAAAACAGTTCTCAAAATAGCTCTGTGCCTGTAGCTCAGTGGCTAGGGCACCAGCCACACACACCGGAGCTGGCAGATTTGAATCCAGCCCAAGCCTGCGAAACAGCAACGACAACTGGAATCAAAAAATTGCTGGGGCGGGCTCGGCGCCTGTGGCTCAGGGGGCTAAGGTGCCAGCCACGTACACCTGAGCTGGCGGGTTCGAATCCAGCCCGGGCTCGCCAAACAACAATGACGGCTGCAACCAAAAAAATGGCCGGGCGTTGTGGCAGGCGCCTGTAGTCCCAGCTACTTGGGAGATGGAGGCAGGAGACTCGCTTGAGCCCAGGAATTGGAGGTTGCTGTGAGCTGTGATGCCACGGCACTCTATCCAGGGTGACAGCTTGAGACTCTGTCTCAAAAAAAAAAAAAAATTGCTGGGGCGGCGCCTGTGGCTCATCGGGTAGGGCGCCAGCCCCATATACCGAAGGTGGCAAGTTCAAACCCGGCCTCAGCTGAACTGCAAAACAGAAAAATAGCCAGGCGTTGTGGCGGGTGCCTGTAGTCCCAGCTACTCGGGAGGCTGAGGCAAGCAAATCGCCTAAGCTTAGGAGTTGCAGGTTGCTATGAGCTGTGTGACGCCACCGCACTCTACCAAGGGCAATAAAGTGAGACTCTTGTCTCTACAAAAAAAAAATTGCTGTTGTTGTGGCAGGCACCTGTAGTCCAGCTACTTGGGAGGCTGAGGCAAGAGAATCGCTTAAATCCAAGAGTTTGAGGTTGCTGTGAGCTGTGACGCCATGCCACTACCCAGGGTGACAGCTTGAGACTCTTGTCTCAAAAAATCAAAAGAAAAGAAAAAGAAAATAGTTCTCAAAAATGTAGGTGCTAGCCTGGATGTGGTGGCTAACGCCTGTAATCCCAGCAATTGGGAGACTGAGGTGGGTGGATTGAGCTTACAAAATAAGCTTGAGCCAGAGTGAGAAGGTCTCTAAAAATAGCCAGGTGTTGTGGCCAGCACCTGTAGTCCCAGCTACTTGAGAGGCTGAGGCAAGAGAAAAGCCTGCAGCTCTCAACCTTCCTAATGCCGCAATGTATTTTCATTGTTAAAAAGGGGTCGCGACCCACCGGTTGAGAACTGCTGGCGTAAGCCCAGGAGTTTGAGATTGCTGTTAGCTATGACACCACAGCACTCCACCAAAGTGACAAAGTGAGACTGTGTCAAAAAAAAAATGTAGGTGGTACCAAAAAACAATGACAAGAATAGGCATGATTTTTTTTTGTTTGTTTGTTTGCATACTTTTCGGCCAGGGACAGGTATGAACTCTCCACCTTTGGCATATGGGGCCAGCACCCTACTCGCTGAGCCACAGGGGCTGCACCTAGGCATGATTTTGAAGCAAGGGATATTTGTCTCTCAGAAGATACTACTTATAAAAGTCCAATAAAGAGGGTGGCGCCTGTGGCTTAAAGGAGTAGGGCACCAGGCCCAAATGTTGGAGGTGGCGGGTTCAAACCCAGCCCTGACCAAAAACAAACAAACAAACAAAAACAAAAAAAGTCCAATAAAGAGAAATGATCGAATTTTTAAGTTGAATGTCAGATTTCAGCTTTATGCATTCCCTGTGGCTCAACGGACTAAGGCGCCAGCCACGTACACCTGAGCTGGCAGGTTCAAATCCAGCCCGGGCCCGCCAAACAACAATGATGGCTGCAACCAAAAAATGGCTGGGCATTGTGGCGGGCGCCTGTCGTCCCAGCTACTTGGGAGGCGGAGGCAAGAGACTCGCTTGAGCCCAGGAATTAGAGGTTGCTGTGAGCTGTGATGCCACGGCACTCTACCCAGGGTGACAG
>CAUYRH010035082.1:0-16971 GCA_963574655.1 Perodicticus potto | reverse complement strand
CTTAGCCCGTTGAGCCACAGGCGCTAAGCCTGAATACCTTGACTTCTTGAGACAATTTTTGAAATGCTCCCTGAATTTCTAAATCCAACTTTTCCTCTATTTTATTGATCTTATTTGCAACCCAAATTCTGAATTCAATTTCTGACATCTCAGCCATCTGTTTATCCATAGGATCTTCAGGTGTGTCCACCAAATTGTTCCTTCAGTGGGTTGATCTGCTCTGGTTGTTCATGTTGCCAGAGCTTTTTCACTGATTCCGCCCCATGATTATTTTGCACTGTTTGGCAAGATGAGCAGATAAGGATAAGTTGGGTTGGGGGTTCTAGGAGTAGTGATTGGCCAGTCCTTTGCGTGAAAGCTGGGACTTACATCTCTACCTGTTCCCCTAGAGTTTTGCCAGGACCTGTATGGTGCTACTGCCTGGGAAAGTGGGGATCTTCTTGGTGTGGTGGGGTTAAGTGGTTTTGTCTTATTTTCAGCTGGTCTCTGTCTTACCCTAGAGAATCAATTACTCTGGGTTGAAGTCTGAGCTATGGAGAAATACCAGCAGTTAAGTCAGCCCACCCCCCACAGGCAACAATTGGAAAAGGAAAATCAAATCTTCCCACTACCACACACCCAGAGTACCACTTTGGATAGTCCTCAGGTGATTGGCCCAGTTGAAGAGGTCCCAATCAGTTGTCCCAGTCAGCACAGGCCTCACGTGGGAGAGTTCAAAAGGTCTCCGGCAAGTAGATAGCAGGGGTCTGCTGGCAACTCTAGTATAACTTGTTCTGGTGCTCTGTGAGATCAGAAGGACCCCCCTGCAAATAAATTAGTCTGGGAAGGTTGATGCCTCCTTCCCATCTTGCACCTTTGTCACACCCAGTCACTGGTAACCCCGCAGGGCTGTGATCTAGTTCCCTCTAATGAGCAGATGCTCGGTTTGTGCCTGCCTGAGTCACAGGGAGATCTGAGTGTCCTCAGTCAGGCCGCCAGTCTCTGCCACTCTCTGTCACTATTTGGCAGGGGGAGGTGAGGCCTGAGAACCTCGGGTAGTTGACAGGGGCTGGGGCGATTCATTCAGTTCCAGCCCTGTCCCTGATTGATATTGTTGACAGAACAGAACAACTTCACTGAATTTGTTTCTGTCCTGGCTATTTTCCCCCTTTGTCTCAGCTTTGATCCCTTGAGGGCTGGGTGCGTCTGAAGCTCAGTAAAGCAGTCCTCTGGGTCAGCCCTGCCCTGGGAGTCTGCTGTCTCTGTGTGTGTATTCTAATCCCTGTGTTCCACCCAGGCCAGTTCTGCCTCAGGCATACCCTTTACTCCGGGAGCCTGTGCTCTGTCCCAGATCTGTTCTGCCAGCAGCCACCACCGGAGAAGCTGCCTGGTCTTCCGGGGTTGCCCAGAGAGACTGGGAGTGTTCCTTCAAAATATCCCCAGGGGTGTGAGCCCCATGGTCATCGGTCACTGCTGCCAGTGCCTCGGGGTATCGCCTCTCCCTCAGTTGATTATCTTCTCCTTACTCCTGAGCTGGAAAGTCAGCACAGATCAGCAACAGTCTATGCCCCGTCTATACCCCTCGAGAAAAGGCCCAAGAATCTGGACTCCATGGGGGACAGGCTTCCAGGCCTCAGGGTGAGAGTGGAGGGGAGTGCCAGGAGTTCAAAATTGCAGGTAAAGAGTATACAGTTTTATACAGTTTTATGGCTGGCAAGAGAGTGCCATGGCACCCTAGTAGGGGAAGAGAGTCTGGTTTTTAGAAGGTCTCTCCCGTGGGGTAAAATGGGAGGACATTTGAACTCTGCTCACTTGTTTGTATTGAGGTATGGAGTATACTGTGAGCCGTTCTCATGGGGGAGGGGACTCCCGTCCCCTTGGTGATGGATTCTGTAGCTTTGTTTGTATCCTTGGGGTTGCAGGTCGCCTCAACAGGGTTAATGTGCATTCTTCGACCTCTTTTGGTTCAGATGTGATCTATCAGCTTTCTTGCTAAATTTCTGTCCTTTAACTCTCTTTCTGGATGGGAGCCTCTGTAGAAAACTGGCTACAGACCGCCATCTTGGCTCTGCCCTCTCTAGTTCTACATTTTAGATGCTTCTTAATTGAAGAAATTGTCACAGGTGTCACAAGGAATCACACCTTGTGATTTCTATGGTGATTTTAATAATGGAAAATGAAGTGGCAACAACAGATCCTCAAAATTTTGAATTCTGTGAGATTTTGATGTAACTTGCACCTTTGGTGTTATCAACACTTTTGCATATCTGTGAGTTCTTCTACCTAGGCTTTAAAAAAAGATTTATATTTCCCAACTAACATCTGGGAAAGGCAAATGAATTTTTAAAAATAGAGAAAAGGACACAGAAGAAGGAAACCATTTTTATTTTTAGACAGAAGTCAGATTAGTTTTCTAGATTCAGGTCTAAGAGAAATTCCTTCTCATGTGTTAAATGCTACCATTGTGATGAAGTGTATTTTAAAAATCTGACAAACAAACATATTAAATACATACTGTAGGCCACTTAGCTCTAAATTTTATGAGATTGAAATGACACACCTTTCAAAAAAATTATCTTTTTTATTAGTATTCTCTTTTCTTTTCCATTTTATAGCTGGCAAATAAATGGAGAATGGTAGAAATGAGCAAAATGCAATAGTTATATGCAACATTTTGTGAAAATATGCTTCATAAACTAGATTACCTTTTATTCACAATATACTTTTCCTTTAAGGAATTCAAAGAATTTCACAGACATCTTCCTCATTCATTTCCACAGTTCTTTGATGTAAGGAAAAGATGACAGAATCTCATGTCCATAGTACAGACAGAGATTTGGGGGAAACGAAGGATGATAGCCAGAGAACCTGCCCAGATGCAGAAGTCTAAACAAAAGCTGACATTTATTATCTCACATGAGCCCTGTGCCTTCCGTCACTAGACTCTCTAGAGTTTGAGGCTCTGAGGGCAAACTTTATTTGTTAAACACTTATATGACACCACTTGTGGCCTGGCAGCATTCCAAGTACTTTCCAAATATCAGCTTATTTCATATTCCTAAAAGTTATGAAGTGAGTGCTATTATTTCCATTTCACTGATGAGTGAACTTAGGCACAGAGATAAATGACTTGCCCAGGGCCACAACTGGTGGACCTCGGGTCTGAAAACTGCAAATCTGGCTCCTTGGTCTTAATGATTACACTCTGTTGTCTCCCAATGCTATAAAGTAGAGGAATCCTCACCCTTTTCATTTGAAAGCCAGTCTTCACTAGGTTTTTATGTTGTCTGATGTGTTGGAACATATTTTTTGACATGGTAATTTCTGTCAAAGAAGGAATTCAATAGCTTGTGTGTGTATATGTGTTTATACACACACATATATAGAAGGTGCCAAAGTACCTCTTTTTTCTTTTCTTAAAATGTGTACACACGGGCAGTACCTGTGGCTCATTGAGTAGGGCGCTGGCCCCATATACCGAAGGTGGCAGGTTCAAACCCAGCCTCAGCAGAATGGCAAAGCAGAAAAATAGCCAGGCATTGTGGTGGGCACCTGTAGCCCCAGCTACTTGGGAGGCTGAGGCAAGAGAATCACTTAAGCCCAGGAGTTGGAGGTTGCTGTGAGATGTGTGACGCCACGGCCCAATAAAGTGAAATTCTGTCTCTACCAAAAAAAATAAATAAAAAATAAATAAATAAAAAGGTTTTAAAATGTGTACACACACCTTAAATGTGTGTATACATTTTTTTTTTAAGAATCCAGTGTACTTTATTCTAATATGAAGGCAATGCATGATCTAATACAAGGGGAATGGTAGCAGAATGAGGTAGTGGTGAGAGGCAGAGGTGGGGGGGAATGGGGGACACAGTGTGTGGTACTGTGTGTACACATTTTAAGAAAAGAAAAAATAATCTGTATTAAATTTGTAGTGCTCAAGTCACATTTGACTTCTGCCATTACAAGAGGTGCTTGCTGGAACTTGTATTCACCTTTTGTTGTCAGTATACACTGAGTATTTCAATTTCAATATAGTTTTTTCCTTTGTTAAAATGTGCATAAATTGTTTTGGGGAGAGTACCCTCTGTATACTCACATACATGTATGAAGCTGGGTAGAAGTTTACAAATTATAAACTTATATTCCTTGAGGCCATTCTGCTTGAGACCATCACCATTTTTGCCCAAACTGGGGGAAACCTAAGATTGTTTATTAAATTTAACTCCATCCCATTCAGTATAAAACTATCACTTGAGGGTAAATAGTGGATTCAGATTCACATTCCCCTTCAAGGCTGAACCCCACCCCACCCCCGACTCCTTGAGCACCTGGGTGTAGGTCCTCTGCAGGCTCCCCTGCCTACCAGTAGATGGCCCTCACCCTGCTGGGTCTGTGGCCATCTCTGTGATGTCTGAAGTGAATAGTCCTGCTGGAATTTTGGATGTCACTACTGCAGGTGAAGGTCCCTGCTACAGCCTTTAGTCATAAGGCCCTATGCCCTGCGGCCTCTCCTTCTTGATGCCCAGGCTTCTCTGTCTACCAGTTCTCTTAGCATTTTCACAGCCCCTACAGGTACATGTGGGTCCTACATAGACTGTGGTCCCCTGGGGCTGCTAACTCCACTTGAATGAAGCGCTCCCTAGGCAGCAGATGCAGGGCCACTGCCCAGTGCAGGACTTCTTGGAGTTTCCTATAGTCTCCTCTGACATAGAACCTCCAGTGTTCTTAACTTTCTCAAAATACGAGAGTGGGCTCCTTATATCTCTTCTGGGAAGTTGCTGCCCCACAGGATAAGCCAAGACATTTGCATCTCATCTTTTGCCTTCTCTCTCTTTCTCCTTTAAATATTTCCCCCTTGTCCAAGTTCTTCCCTTCTCTATGACCCAAGCTTTGGCTCTTCTTTTCTGTAAAGAGATGGTTTCAGAATTTAGAAAATATCTTTGTCACCCAAGAAAGCTCTGCTTTCAAGATTATTGCCTTCACCATGGACTTCAAATCAGTTTGAGACTTAAAGTGGAGCTATAATTCCTTTGATCTCAGTGGTGTCTGCCTTCTCTCTGAAGCAAAGAAGGCCATTGCTTCCACATGCAGGAAGTCACTCCACAATGTGATTTACCAGGAATGACAAATAGCATGCCTTGATTCAAGTGCTGATATTAGAGAATAATAAGTCTTCAACTTAAAAATCTTAATTATAGACTACTTATAGGAGCAGACTAATATTATGGGTAAATCTACCTGAATGGGCTCTTTTAAAATATCACACAGTAAACCACTTCCACAGCCCTGCTTCCCATCTTTCTTCTCAAGTGCAGTCTGTCCTTTGTGCCCCTTAACCAAAATATTTTTGTAATATGCTTCTTCTCTGTTTAAAATCCTTTGACATCCCATGACCTTCAGCATTATGTTCAACATTCTCTGTGATCTGGGTTCTAGGGCATCATCAGCTTTACCTGATGCCTTCTCTCCCCTACTCCACCTTGTACCCCTCTCACATCGCATCCTATGCCCCAGCAGCCAAAGAGCCTAATTACCTGCAGACACCCCGGGCCTTCCATGGTGATGGCTTGCAGCTGCTGTCCACCTACTGTGAACAGCTTTCAACCTCACCCTGGCCATGTGACTCATTCTTCAAGATTCAGCTCCAGTGGCATCATCCCTGGGGAGATTGCCCTTACAGCCTTTACTTCTCATCTATCAGATGAACCTCTATCCTATCATTTAGCAAGCTGTTTCTTTCTTTTTTTTTTTTTTTGAGACAGAGCCTCAAGCTGTCACCCTGGATAGAGTGCTGTGGCATCACAGCTCACAGCAACCTCCAATTCCTGGGATAAAGCAAGTCTCCTGACTCCGCCTCCCAAGTAGCTGGGAATACAGGCACCCGCCAGAACGCCCGGCCATTTTTTGGTTGCAGCTGTCATTGTTGTTCAGTGGGCTGGGGTTGGATTCGAACCCGGAGCTCAGGTGTACATGGCTGGCGCCTTAGCCGGTTGAGCCACAGGCGCCGAGCCAGCAAGCTGTTTCTTAATTGTGTGTTTATCTCTAAAATATTTTATGCAATCCACATATCTTTCTTTTTTGAGTCTCACTCTGTTACCCCAGCTAGAGTGCAGTGGCCTCATCATAGCTCACAGCAATTTCCAACTTCTGACAGGAGTTCAGGAGATCTTCTTGTCTCAGCCTCCCAAGTAGGTGAGACTACAAGCATTGTGCCATAACACCCAGCTAATTTTTCTATTTTTAGTAGAGTTGAGATCTCACTCTTGCTCAGGCTGGTCCCAAATTCTTAAGCTCAAGTGATCCTCCTGCCTTGGCCTCTCAGAGTGCTAGGATTATGGGCCTGAGCCACTATGCCCAGTCCCACATATCTTTTCTTGTTTGTGAGACAGAGTCTCACTTTGCTGCCTGCAATAGAGTGCTGTAGCATCATAGCTCACAGCAACCTCAGACTCTTAGGCTCAAGCGATTCTCTTGCCTCAGCCTCCCAAGTAACTGGGACTACGGGCACCTGCCACAGTGCCTGGCTATTTTTAGAGACAAGGTCTCGCTCTAGCTCAGGCTGGTCTTGAACTCATGAGCTTAGGCTATCCACCTGTCACGGCCTCCCAGAGTACTGGAATTACAGGTGTGAGCCACTGTGCCTGGCTCCACATGTCTTAAATACTATTATTTTCTGCAATGAGAATTCATTTCAAACTATGAATCATGTTAATCAGCAAGTCACTAATTTCATCATTATAAAAACCAATTTCTGACCTTCACTATTCTATTTGGTAGAGCATTGATGAAAATACAAACACTTGTTGTGGCCCTTCCTGATGTAAAGCCAGTTGATCACCCCAGGAATACAGGCTTGATTAGGACAAGTGACAACACTTGTAGATGAGGTTTGACCCAACTAGCACATCTGCATTCACACCTGAAATGTTTAAAGCAATTTGTAGACACAAGCACATACTCTTTGAGCTATTAAGAACATCTGTTCCAAGGAGTGAGCTTCTGCTATTGACAAAGCCTCTGCCTCTGGATTGACTTCTGGAGCAGTCTTGGACTAAGTATAGACCTAGATCCTCTAACCCATGACCTCTGTAGCACACTTTGCCTTAAAATGATGTTGCCCAGAAGGCTACCACCAACTCTGTGGTAACTTTGTGAAAATTAGAAAAAAATATACTCCTTCCTCCAGCTGGATGCATCAAGTGCCAAGCACTTCACTCAGTGAGCAGGGAGTGAGCTGGATTTGCAAGTCCACTCACTGCCCTCCGTGGCCAGGTACCCTGTGTAGGGTGGAAGAAATAGCCTGACTGTCCATGTACAGACTCCCATTAAACCTCTGAAAATCAGTCCCTGTAGCTTTTCCCTTTAGCACCTCATGTTTTACAATTCTCTAAGTGCATCCTCGCCTGCAAAACACATATGGTACACACATCCTAGTAAAATGTAAAAAAGCAATTACTCATCTCCACATTAACAATCATTCAGCAAATTCTGGTCTCAGTTTATAGATAGCTGAGAAAGGTGGATCTTCCCTTCCATCACCATACCCCTACTTCCCCCATTCCCTTGAAAGACAAAGCACAAGCTTCAGAGAAAGATGATTTAGCCTTGGCACTATTTATATGATTGAATTAAAAAACCAAAAACTCTACTTCACATAAATGAGACCAGGTATCAGGATGCTTTTGACAGGAACAAAAAGGAAACCTATCTCAAAATGACAGCAACTATAAGGAGAATGTATTATCTCACTTAGTGAGAAGTCCTGAGGTAGGGGAGCTGCAGAGCTGACTAGCCCAGGGGCTCAAACAACATTATTAAAACCCTAGGTTCTTTTCACCTTTCAACTTTGTCATCCCCATCATTATCAGTTTAGCTCCCTCTGTGTTACAAAATGGCTGCCAAATGGCTGCCATTGTTCTAGTCTTCACCTACAGACAAGTGTCTAGAGAATAAGAGAAATTTTTGTAAATGTGCTTTTTTTGGGGAAAAAAACCTAGAATCATGGGTTTGTATGTGAATTAGCCTCTTTCCCTAGGAGAGAACCGTACCCAAATATTTCTCCTCTAATGCCAACTTCCCCACTTTTCATGGGTAACACTGGGAGAGGAAAAACTTATGTTCCCTTGTCAGTAAGTCAATGTTGTAGAAGGTGGAGAGATGACAGTGGGAGATAGAGTAATGAAGAAAAACTGGAATAAACCACCTGCATTGGCTTCCTTTGAAGATTAGAGCTAAAGCTCACTTTTGGGAACTCTCTAAGGAGAGTCTAGAACTCCACAATTCTCCTATGTGCTCAGAATTCATAAGAACAATGGTATTTTTTTTTAAGCTAATAAGACCACAGGATAACAGGAGATCCAAGAGTTCACGATAGAAAGGAGCACTGTTTGTAAACCTCATGCTTTATAACAAGGTCTGTTGGATCAGTGAAATAGAATAGCATAGCAGCTATGAAAATGGTCTCTGGAGGCTTACATTATTATTAGCTTTAACATTTTGGGAAAGTTACATAATTTTTTTGTGCTTCAGGTCCCTCATCTTTTTTCATCATTATTATTTTTTATTTTAAAATATTAAGGAAGTACAAATGTTTTTGTTACATATAATGTTTAAGTCAGGGCTTTTGGTGTGCCTGTCACCAGAATGGTGTTCACTGTATTGATAATAAAAATCATATGACCAACAAAAAAATGTGGTCTTTGGCTCCCTCTCCTCACAGATTTCTCTGCCAGTTCTTTGCCAGAATTCTGTTCCATGCCCAATCCCAAATCACTCATCCCTAGGGGAACAGGATTGCCAAGACTGGCTTTAGGCAACGCCACCATTCACCCCCGGAGCTGGATGAGGAAGGAGGAGGAAGGGTTTCTGTGGAGGTGTGCAACCATGAGAGACACACATGTGAGGAAATAAGTGAAGTTCAGGGTGGCTGGTGTGGCAAGTGCAGAGAAGGGGTACAGGGGCATGTCACGCTGTGTTGAGGAGTTGGCCTTTATCCCACCTGCCGCACTAAGACATTTAGTATCCACTTGTAGAAATAGTCCTGAAACTAGAATCTTTACTTTAAATCAAAATTGCTTTTCATTCACCACTGCTCTCCACTGCATATCTTTTTTTTTTTTTTTGTAGAGACAGAGTCTCACTTTATCGCCCTCGGTAGAGTGCCGTGGCATCACACAGCTCACAGCAACCTCCAACTCTTGGGCTTAGGCGATTCTCTAGCCTCAGCCTCCCGAGTAGCTGGGACTACAGGTGCCTGCCATAACGCCAGGCTATTTTTTTGTTTTGCAGTTCGGCCGAGGCCGGGTTTGAACCGGCCACCTTCGGTATGTGGGACCAGCGCCCTCCTCACTCAGCCACAGGCGCCGCCCTCCGCTGCATATCTTCTGAGGATGCGTTAAGTAGAGAAGGATCGATGGAGTTGGAAAATATTCTTCTTAGCAAAGTATCCCAAGAATGGAAGAAAAAGTATCCAATGTACTCAGCCCTACTATGAAACTAATTTATTGCTCTCATATGAAAGCTATAACCCAATACAGCATAAGAATTAGGGAAAGGGGCAATTGAGGGTAGGGGTGGGGAGGGGGAAGGATGGGTGGAGGGAGAGTAATTGATGGGTCCACATTTACCGTACATCTTAGAAGGTACAGGTGAAACTTAGTAAATGTAGAATATAAATGTCTGTACACAATAACTAAGAAAATGCCATGAAAGCTATGTCAACCAGTTCGATGAAAATATTTTAAATTGTATATAAACCCAGCACATTGTACCCCATGATTGCATTTATGTACACAACAATGATATCATTAAAAAAAAAAAAAGTAGAGAAGGATAAAATCGCTTATCTCATGCTTCTGCATTGCCTCTAGGGACCTCTCTGCAAAGTGTCAGTGAGATTATCTGATGAAACCACTCATCACAACTCTCCTGGGGGACCCAAATGCACGCTTCTTCTGGAGGCCATGGAGGCCATACCTGGACCTGAGCAGTGGTTCTAATACAGGAGACCCTCATCCTGTGGTGTGGGCATTTCCTGTCCTGTCCTCAGGCCGCCCCCAGGCCTCTCTCCTCACTGAATGCCGCTGTTCAGGCAACTTTAGGAAGCATCCGCATTTCCCCCCAAAGATACTCACATTTTCCCAAATGAAATTTCTCACCCCAGGTAATTTTTATTTTGAACCCTCTTTAGGCCCTGAGCTGTGACTTCTAGTCTCTACACATCACTTCCTATTTTAGTATAGACTGCAAGTGTCAAGGTAACAATGTGACTTTTTTCTTTCTTTCTTTTTTTTTTTTTTTGAGACAGAGTCTCACTATGTTGCCCTTGGTAGAGTGCAGTGGCGTCACAGCTCACAGCAACCTCAAACTCTTGGGCTTAAGCGATTCTCTTGCTTCAGCCTCCTAAGTAGCTGGAACTACAGGCACCTGCCTCAGTACCCGGCTATTTTCTTTCTTTCTTTCTTTTTTTTTTTTTATTAAATCATAGCTGTGTACATTAGTTCAATCATGGGGTACAATGTGCAGGCTTCATATACAATTTGAAATATTTTCATCCACCTGTTCGACATAACCTTCATGGGATTTTTCGTTTATTGTGTGAAAACATTCGTGATCTGCATTTAGTAGGTTTCACCTGACCCTTCCAAGAGGCACCTCAAGTGTGATCCCACCCTCCTCCTCCCCTTCCCTCCCTTTCCCCTTTCCCCGTCTTCTTGTGCTATAATTGGGTTGTAGCCTTCACATGAAAGCTATAAATTGTATGCAGCCCGGCTATTTTCTTGTTGCCGTTGTCATTATTGTTTAGCAGGCCGGGGCCGGGCTCAAACCTACTAGCCTTGGTGTATGTGGCTGGCATCCTACTTACTGAACTACCAGTGCTGAGCCTGTGTGACTTCTTTTCTAGAGCACTGTCGAGTATGATAGAGGAGATAAGTGTTGCCAGATGACCTTCTGAGGTCTACAGGAGCATCCACAGAGAGGGAATTCACGTCCACCAGGTTGGCCTCTGAGAAGGGGAAGAAAATAATGTTTGCTCTGATGCTACTATGAACCAGTGGCTTTATAGCCTTACAGAACTGACATGGGGGCATTGTTATTCCCATTTCACAGATGTGGAAACTGAGTCTGAAAGAGGTTAAGGAACTTGTTCAAGGTAGGATTCGAGCCTAGGTATGCTGCCTTTAAAATCTGCCCTTTAATTAGTGGATCATGTCGGGCCCATGCAGGGGTGAGTAAGGCTAAGTATTTTAAGATTGTTGTGATAAAAGGCCACTGACCTCCCGGGGCCATGTCACAGTTTCATCTTGTTCCTGGTGGGAGCAGCCAGGAGGATGGGGCAGGTAAGTGGGGAAGTGGTGGTGGTGGGGACACAGGGAGCAGGGGGCTAGCTCCTTTTTGCTAATCACTATTTAGAGCAGCTGCTCTCTGGGACTCTCACTTTGGGCCTCACATTATTATTATTATTTTTTATTTATTTATTTATTTTTTTTGAGACAGAGCGTTAAGCTGTCTCCCTGGATAGAGTGCTGTGGCATCACAGCTCACAGCAACCTCCAATTTCTGGGCTCAAGCGAGTTTCCTGCCTCCCCCTCCCAAGTAGCTGGGACTACAGGCACCCGCCACAACGCCCGGCCATGTTTGGTTGCAGCTGTCATTGTTGTTTGGCGGGCTGGGCTGGATTCAAACCCGCCAGCTCAGGTGTACGTGGCTGGCGCCTTAGCCGCTTGAGCCACAGGTGCGAGCCTGGGCTTCACATTTTTAAAGAAATTCAGGCTAAGGGCAGGCACGTCATGAGTTCTGAGCCTTGTATCAGGTCACCAATAGAAATGTGACAGCTCCACTCTGAATGAGATGTTCTGGAAGCCAAGAAGACAAAATGAATTCCCCAGATTTATTTTTTCCCCTTTTGGCTGAGACAATTTTCTCTTTCCACTATGAAACCACTGCTGAATAACCTTTCCTGAACCTCACAGTTTGGGTACGGAAACAAATTTCCTGCTGCCCAGCCTCTCACTTACCCAGCTATGGCGTAGGGTGGAAGCCCTTGGTGGCGGGGGGGGGCTGTAATACACGAGATGGTCACACCAACCAGGGCCCATTTGGCTGTTTATACATCAGGTGCCAGGGGACGCACGTCAGAAACCCCGTCTCCCTTATGTGCTTAACAGATGGCAGAGCCCAGTAACCACACAGCCTAGGACGTGGCACTGACCATCCTTATGCAAAATGAAGCATCCCTGGCAGGAAGCCTGTGTCTAGGATGGTGAGGGATAGTGATTCTCCACCCCTTTCTCCAGGCAAGCTCTCAGGGCGCCGCCCATCCCCTTCTCACATTCCTTTATCGGATAAGAAAGCAAAATCTGCTAATCCTTTTTGGGCATTATGACATACAAAATATGCATTTCTACTTTGGCAAATATGGCAGATGCTTAAGAGTGATTATTTGTGATTAATGGGATTATGAATTTTTATTCTTGATGTTTATTATGTTTTCTCTTTCTCTCTCTCTCTCTTTTTTTTTTCTATTTTTCTCCCAACCATGTTTGGGAAAATAATACTATGTTTTTTCTTGAAGTCTCAAAAGTGAACATGAAATACTTTCCTAT
Source organism: Perodicticus potto (assembly GCA_963574655.1). Lineage (NCBI taxonomy): Eukaryota > Metazoa > Chordata > Mammalia > Primates > Lorisidae > Perodicticus > Perodicticus potto. The sequence continues at coordinate 4,390 of CAUYRH010035082.1, read as the reverse complement.
TAAAAAAGAAAAACAGGCCAGGTGTGGGAGCTCATGCCTATAACTCCAGCACTTTGGGAAGCTGAAGTGGGAGAATTGTTTGAGATCAAAAGTTCAAGACTAACCTGAGAACTCAGTCTGTACAAAAAGCAAGGAAAATTAGCCAGGCACGGCTGATCTGTGGTCCAGGCTGGTTGGGAGGCTGAAGCAGGAGGATCACTTGAGCCCAGGAATTTGATGGTAATGCTATGGCACTCTAGCCCCAGAGACAGAGTGAGATCATGTCTCCAAAAAAAAAAAAAAAGAAAGAACGAAAAAGAAAAACAGACGTTAATTTTTTTAAATAAACAAAGCGCAGTAAAAATCAGAAATGCAGTCAGTTCTCCACCTCAAATCCTTAGTGTAGAAGGGCAGGTGAAAAGAGACCAAGGCCAAGGCTTGGCTTGGTCAACAGGTGGTCTGTTATTCTGTCTCACGTTTTTAAGTGCCATTTTTCTATTCCCAATTTTTACCTCCAATTGGACAACTTTCCTGAACTCAAATTTGGATTTACAACCCAAATTTACAGTCCATTCCTCATCTCCACTTGGATGTCTAACAGATTCTTAAAATTAACATGTCTAAAAGTGAACTCCTGATCATCCCTTCCCTCTGTAAATCTGCTTCTCTCCAAGCTCTTCCCCTTCCCCAGTCGTGGTGGTGCCATCTTGCCAACTGCTCAGACCAAAACCCTTGGAGTCATTCTTGACTTATCACTTTCTCTCACATCCCACCTCCAATCTGTCTGTGAGTCTGGCTGGCATTTACGTCACGTCCTGTCATCTCATATAATCTAATCATGTCTCTTCACCTCTGCTGCTACTACTATGAACCACACTATCACTCTGGATTTCCCCACTTGCTTTCTCGTTTCTTTCCTTGCATTTTAGCAGAATTTTAGTAAGACAGATCTCATGTTTCTGTTCAGATTCCCCCAGAAGCTCCAGCTCATTCTGAATAAAAGGCAGGTCTACACCATGTGCCCCCTCAACTCTTTCTGGCTTCTTCTCCTACCATCTCCTCCCCTACCATCTCTTCCCCTACCCAGCCACATTTGTCACCTTCTGCACGGCTGGGAATATAACAGATATGGTTCAGCCTCAGGGCCTTTGCACTTGCTGTTTTCTCTGCCTGGAATGCTCTTTCCCCAGATGCCGCATAGCTACTCTCTTACCTCTTCCAAATCTTCACACCAGTGGACTATTCCAGTGAGGGCTTTGTGGTTCTCAATCCCTCCACCCCAATTCCAACTCCCCCTCCCCTCCTTTCCTTCCTTGTGTCCCTCTGTAACTGTGATCACCCCCTGAGCCAGGAAATTCAGGAAGGCTCTGGAAGCTGGAAAAGGCAAAGAGATGGATTCTCCCTTGGAGCGTCCAGAGGGAACGCAGCTTTGCCATCCCGTTTCAGACCTCTGACCTCCAGAATGATAAGAACACATTTGTGTTGTTTCAAGGCACTGAGTTTGTGTTAATTTGTATTGCAGCAATAGGAAATCAATACAACATTCAAAAATCTTTTGAAGAAATGAATGAATAGTCTGGGCTTCCATTCCCTTGTTTGTAAAATGGGAGGATTAGACTCAGTTGATGATCTCTCGTGCTGTATTATAAACTACATTTTTTTATTCAACTGAAAAATGAATGCATGTGCTTGGTAAACAATTGAAATAGTCTGAATATAGTGTATTATAAAACTAACGTATAAGAAAACTAAGTTTCTCTTCCACCCTAAACTTGTGGTTCTTTTTCTCCCTCTCCAGAGGTGAACACCATACAGATTCTTATGCATACTTTCAGAGGTTCTATGAATACAAATATAATTTTCCCCCTTGTCTACACAGGGCAGTATTGTAGGGTGGTCTTCTAACCCTACACTTGTCCCTCACATCTCCATTCCCGTAACACAGTATATTACATACTCTGCTTTTCTTAATGCTTTTGTCACTAAAAAATATGATGTGAATGCACTTCAGCATGTTTAACTGATCCCCTAGTTACAGGGTGTATCTAGTCTTTTGTTCTGCAAGCTTAAATATACATTTTTGCACATATGCACTGTGTTTCTGAAGGATGAGCTCTTAGAAGTGGAAAGCAGAGTTGAGGGGTAGATGCACGTTGTATTCTGATGTTGCTGAATTCAAGGATGATGTCCCTATTCTTACCAGTCTTGGTTTTCTCATGGTCTTACTGAAACTTTATTATTAATTTTTTAAAAATCCTTGTCAAACTAATAAGGATGAAAAATGATACTGTGCTATTTGAATGAAGATGACTATCTTTTATGTGGCCATGAGCACCTCTTATTTATAGTCCTGTGAATTTTCTATTCATGATTTTATTCATTTTTCTATTGGTTTCTTGACCTCTTCTTAGTTGACTTAGAAGAACTCTCTATATTAAGGAAGTTAACTGCCTGACATTTATCATGCAGGTATTTTTCCAATCTGCAGTTTTTCTGTTTTACTTTGCTCCTAATATTCATCACAATGCAGGAAAATTTTAATTTTATTAGGCCTCAATAACTTCCTTTATGGCTTGTGGATTTGTATAATGTTTAAAAAAACACTCTATATTCCTGTGTTATAAAATATCTTTGGCTTGGCGCCTGTGGCTCAAGAGGCTAAGGCGCCAGCCACATAACCTGAGCTGGTGGGTTTGAATCCAGTCCAGGCCACCAAACAACAATGATGGCTGCAACCAAAAAATAGCCGGGCATTGTGGTGGGTGCCTGTAGTCCCAGCTACTTGGGAGGCTGAGGCAGGAGAATCGCTTGAGCCCAGGAGCTGGAGGTTGCTGTGAGCTGTGATGCCACTGCACTTGGGTGACAGCTTGAGGCTCTGTCTCAAAAAAAATAAATAAATAAAATAAAATATCTTCATATTCTATTACACATTATTCTAATACTTTATAATATTATACTTTCTATCTCTTTTGTTTGAATCTCAATTCATCTGGAATACAGCAGGTGCAGGAACCCAATGAAGGATTTGTTATTTTCCCTCAGTATGGCAACCCAATTGTCCCAATACCTATTGAGGAATTTGTTGTTCTTCATTGGTTTGAGGTACCATCTTTATCCAATAACAGATTTTCAGAAGCATTTGTATCTGTTTCTGAACTGCTTTCTATTGAATTAATCTGCCCAGCTAATCCTGGGTTAATCCCCAGGTAATTCTATTAATTATTAGAGTCTTGACAGTACATTTTAATACCTGCAAGGGTTTATCTCCTACCATTCCTTTTCAGGAAACTTCTGGTTATTCTAGTATGTTTATTTTTTCATATGAATTTGAAAATTAGCTTATTATATTCCCCTGGAAAAGCCCCTGTTGGTATTTTCATTGAGAGAACATTAAATTTCTACATTAATTTATGATGTGCTAACATATTTACAGTGCCTAAATAACCTTTTAATTGGTTTAAAATACTGTTTTAGTCTGGACATAATACATGCTCATTGTAAAAAAAGTTCTGGTAATTCTATAATTTATGAGGTAGAGTACAGAAATTCCATTTCTTTTCTCCTAATCCTTCCCCTAGAGGTAACCACTGTAATGAGGTGTTCATCCTTCAAGATGTTTTCAATAAGCACATTTGCAATTATGCATACAAATTTTTTTCATTTGTGTGTATTTTGTTACATGGTTATATCTAATTTCATATCATACCTACTGTTCTTAACCCACTTTCCCACCAATCATACCCTGTATCCGTAGCTGTAGATTTATCTAATCCTTTTAAAGGTTGCTTTGTGATCCACTGCATGGGGAAACAAGAATGTCCTAATTAATTTACCCATTTTCCCTTGATGAACATTTTTCTTGTTTGCTGGGTTTCTTTTTCTTTTTTTCTTTCCTTTTCTCTTCTCTTCTCTCTTCCCCCTCCTCTCTCCTCCTGTCTCCTCTTCTCTCCTCTCCCCTTCTCTCTTCTTTTTTTTTTGAGACAGGGTTTCACTCTATGGCCCTGGCTAGAGTGCTATGGTGTCATAGCTCACAGCAACCTCAAAATCCTGGGTTCCAGTGATCCTCTTGCCTCAGTCTCCTGAGTAGCTAGGACTATAGGCACCTGCCACAATGCCCAGCTAGGTTTTCTATTTTTAGTAGAGACATCCTGTTCTTGCTCAGGGAATCCACCTGCCTCAGCCTCCCAGAACTCCTCCCAGGGTTATTGGTATGAGGCACTGTGCCGGGCTTCCTATTTTTCTTAATTACAAATAATGCTGGAGTAAACAAATATTTTTTTGTGCAAATATTTCAACCAGACCAGTTCCTAGAAATAGGACCACTGGGTCAAAGTATAAGGGCCCTGTCAATTATAAAGTGTTGTGATATAGAAATGACCTCTCAGTCAAGGGGAGACTTGTCTAAGAATGT